>ML356861.1:514-38663 GCA_005239505.1 Nicotiana paniculata
TTTGTCATGAACTTTGTACCACATTGGTGAAAGACAACTACACTTGTGTGTATAAATATAGAATCACTTCTTAGAGCTCTTAAAAGGAGTTGAAGAGAATGAACCCTCGCGCCATCGTCGTCGCTCGGCTCGGCTTCGGCTTTGGATTTGGATTTGGAAAACGATCGATAAGATTATTTTTGGACAAAAGTTAATTAATTAAATAATTAAATGCCAGTCAGTTCATTAACGGAATTAACTGAAACGTATAATCCAAACGCTGCCTTTCCCTTCTGAACAAACACCTCTTCCTGAACAGACATCACACTGCCTATAAATTCCGAGGCATGACTTCCTTTTCACTCACTGAAAATCCAGAATTTCCTACTGAAAATCCTGCATTCTACTTCGCAGTCTCTCTCTCAAATTCATAAGTGTGATTTTGCTCCATTCTTTGAGTTCGTTAGTATCCTGCAATTTGTATTGCCACTGTTGCAGGAAGGTTTATTCCGTTTCATCCTGGGAGGATTTAATCCATTACCTTGGCAACTTGTGAGGGGATTAAAATTCCTTACGGACGCACAAGGAAATTGTGGACTCGGAATATATCATATCATTTATAGATTTTCTATTTCTTCTAACAGTTTGTTTTAATATAGTATCGACAACAAACTTCTATATATGCTATACGTGACATTCTTATTGAGCAAAAACTGTTTGAAATAGTCTAAAAGGAAAAAAAGAAAAGGACCTAACAATCAATAGACAACAATATCTTGATCCTCTAATAGCTGCAGAATATATATATATATATATATATATATATATATATATATATATATATATATATATATAAATAAATATACTTAGGCTTCAGGGAGTCCTACACATGGCATTTCTATTGAGAAAAACTGATTGAAACTGTCTAAGAATTAATACCTTTACACAGTCAAATCTGGAAAATAATTTCTTAAGTTGGGCTGCAAAAATACTATTTTAGTCTTTGAATGCTTAGATTTCGTACATTAAAAAGCATATATATATATAT
Source organism: Nicotiana paniculata (assembly GCA_005239505.1). NCBI lineage: Eukaryota > Viridiplantae > Streptophyta > Magnoliopsida > Solanales > Solanaceae > Nicotiana > Nicotiana paniculata. Next base: position 1,542 of record ML356861.1, read on the forward strand.
ATATATATATATATATATATATATATATGGGAAGGTCCAGTATTTATTTGTTTCTTATTTATCTGAAGGTCTCGGTAGAACAAATCATCATTCTACAAGTTAGTATAATAACACAACTTATACGGTCAAATCATAGAGAGAGCATTATACTTTAAAATTTTAGGAACCGTATTACCGAGGGCTTTACAACTTTCTTGGTATAAATTAAAATGATCATTCAAAGGATTTACAAAATTTGAACGTAAAGATATCCCCGAGTCAGATGGAGATTGAAATTGAAAAGAGCAGAGGCGAACATTTACCGAATTATTTGGATAGACAAGCAACTCTTAAACTTTTGAATAAGAAAAGATGAAATTAGACAATTAATTTTGCTAGTAATAAGTGTGTATGATGAAATTTTAGTTAATTAGCTGATTACTTGTAGAAAGAGGAAAGCATAAGGGAAAATATTTCCCTATATTATATTATGACTACTTTAATTGAACAGCTATATGGCCAATACTGTGGATGTTGAAAGTCGCAGCCTTGAATAAAGTGGTGCTCTTAAACTATTAGTTGGGCAAAAAGAAAGAAGAGAAAAATAATAATATTAGTAGCGGAAAAATGTGAATGTATCAGAAAAAAAAGACATAAAAGATCTAAGATACTCACACTAGGACATAGCTGTACTAAAAGGTTAATTAGCTCGTGAAATCTTTTGTAAGAGTGAGAAAATATGACATTAGCAAAACCTAAAAAGTTTACATCACCAAAGTCTTTAAAGAGCATATAAATGCCGTAAAAGTCAAATTAGAACTTAATTAGCAAAAGGGAATTAGTTAGAAGCTAGCGGATCATCAAGGAGTATGTTGTAATGACCGGCAGAGGCAGATCTAAGATTTATTATAAATTTACAGTTTTTAACATTTAATTTATTATATTTTAAGGGTTGTAATCTACTATTTATTATAAATTTAGTGATTTTTACATGTAAATTTATGTTTCGCGTCTAAAGTATTGGATTTAGTATCCGCCCTTGATGATTGGGATCCTCCATCAAGTTAACATGAGATTTTGGGTACTGAGTTATGAGACTATAAAATTTCTTAGTTGGAAACGTTTGTCTCCTTTATAGATTTATTCAACCCTAATGTGAATTAATCGTCCGTGAATAAATATATAGTGAACAATAAATAATAAAAAGGTTGGAAGCAAATTAAAGGAAGAGAAAACCTGAGAGTCAGAAACAAAAAGACAAACCAGAGTGTGATCACATGGAAGAGAATGAGAGGGGTTTGGTAGGTGCGTTGGGAAAGAAAGAGTTTTGAGATTGAATTTTTTTTCGAGTATGTAAAATGTATGCATGGTTCTTTGGTGGGTTTATCATGTACAAATTCGAATTAATTAGAATAATAGACGTTAGTAAAAAATAATTTTATTTAAAAGAACTGGCTGTGAGAGAGAGAGAGAGCATGTGATTGCATTTACGATGAGAATATGGATGTTTGAGTGTTGATTACAACAATACGATAAAAACAAATAAAGCATTAAAAGAGAAAACAACATGGCCAAAGCCATCTGCCACTAACGTGCATGCTTCCTTCTGATGATGATTGGTTCTTCTTCTTCTTCTTCTTTCCTTCGGCGCCCTAAATGCATGCACATGCACATTTTCCTTCTTATTCTTCTGAACTAACTTACGTATAGTTTTTTTTCTTTTTATCCTCCGTCTATCTCTCTCATTTCTTTATCTGAACTAATAAATTAGTGTAATTTTTAGATTTTATATTTTGACGACTCGATTTGATCGAAATCGTTGCAATAGACTATTGGTACGGGCTGTTCGCAATAACCCCAGACTCGTTGGTTTTCTATCTAGTACGACGGCTTTTTAATCGTTTGTCAAGCTGGCCTGTGTATAATAATAAAAAAATTCTTTCTATTTTATAATATAATTATAAAGAAAATGAAAAGATTCGTTTTCTTTTAACCGGCTCCCCAAGCCTACATGAATGACATGAACCACCAAAGTCCTACAAATGAAGACTTGGCCCTATCAAGCCTGCTTTCCTCGATAAAAGGCCACAGAAGGGCCAATTTTTCTTTCTTTTTTCATTTGTCTTTCTTGCATCTTTCTTTCTATCCATAGGTCGCCTTCGCGCAGATAGATCTTTGCCGGGGAGATTGGTGCCCCTTGAGGTATGCCCTTCCCGTGGGTTGTTCCTTTATCTGTCTTTTCCATCCAGTGCCATAGGCCTAATTTCTAGTAATATATAAATAGTTTAGCCCAGTGTTTTTTGGGTAAGGTGTTCAAGTAAAGAGTAGAATTGATAATTATAAGTGTTGACAATTTGAGTACATATGTATAGCTAGGTAGACCATTTTGAAATCCAGAGCTAATTAAGTATTCAAATATATAAGGATTTTAGTTTAACAAGGCCGATTCGAGAGTCACCCAAACTCAATATCATATTTTTTTAATGCGAAACATAGACGTTTATGTAAAAATCAATAAAATTTCAGCAAGTTTTAAATTTGAGCCCACAATTTTAAAATATATTTAGTACTAGGAACCTCGCTCTTAAAGGTCAAACCATCAAAATAAAATCAGAGATCTGTGTTTGTTTTGTTCTATTTACACATTCTTTACAACATGATCCGTGTCATTTAATTCTTTATAATCGATTAGTCACCAGTTTCTTGATTATTATTTAATATTTATTTTATTACATAAGTAAATTATTTATAAATAATATGATTTTGTAAGTATCTCTTACTCGCATATAGAACTTCAACGTAAAAAAAAAAAAGGGGATTTTTTGCAAAGGCCCACTCACCACAAACTATCTGCTCACCCCTACTCATAAAGTTTTTCTCCCTACTAATTTTTTTAGCCAAGTCAAAATCAAACCAAACCAAGCCGAATCAAGCCAAGTCGAACCAAGCCGAGCGAAGCAAAGCCAAATCAAGCTAAGTTAGATTGGATAATTAGTTTTAACTGGATAAATACATATCGTAAATAGTTTTAAAATGGTGAGAAGGATAATTATTTTAAGTTCAATGGGTAATTTGCATAAATTGCTGTAAAATTAAAAAAAAATATGGACCAACCTTGAGGCAAAGCTTATCATTTCCAGCTGGACTTCCTTAAAAAAGAAGTTTCTTTTTCGGATGACCTATTAAAATAGGAACTTAGGAATAAAGAATCCCATACTACACTGTATTAGCACATGACCATCCCCCAACCCATGCCTCTCCACCAACCTTTAACTAACACTGTTTTTTCTCAATTTTCTTTTCCTTTTTTCCTACTATTTTAAATAGAGATTAGGTTACCTACCTTCCAAACATGTCACATGTTTTTTTCCCTTTTCTTTATCCTTTTGCCCTTTTCTTATACTTCTTTTGTCTCTAGAAGCACATTGTGTTCAAAGCTAACAAACACAACCAATAAAAAGGTGAGGTTATATTCCAGTTTACTTTATTTGGGTTAAAAAAATATAAGGGAGATTCCCTTATTTCCCACTCAATCCAAGCAAAACTCAAATCTCACACAACTAACATATAGTATTATTCTCTTATAGTGAGTTGGTTGTGTTATTAGGTGGAGGAAAATCCGCCATTCTTTCTGGAACCTTAATATAAAGCACTGGATTCCCAACAGACACATTTATTATATTTTTGCATTTAAACAAATATTTGACAGCTTAACCATTGGCCAAACGCCACTTGATCCAACTCCAATGCTACTCTTTTTTTCTTTTCGTTCTTTTTCTATTTGATGGCAATATAAGTAAGGATTTAAAAAGTAAAATTGAAAGTCCGGGGGAGACAAACTCAAAATCAATGTCTTGACACCACATGCATTTAATTTTTAATATTTTTAAAAATATTTTACTATGACTTTCTAATATACTGTTCACAATTAAGAATTAAGTGAATCGAAAGTATTAGCGTAATGACCTGATAGGTCAATTTGAGTTTTAGCCTTTATTTCTGCGTTCTGAGACCTCGAATAGCTTCATTTAGCTTTCCTCGATTAATTGTTACATGCTTTAATTGCTTTTTATGCCGTAAATTGCTACTTGTCGTTAGTTATTCTTATATTGAATTGTCAGTCCCTTCCATGACTCTGTGGTTAATTGCTACTTGCCTAAATTGTCTTACTTGCACACCTTAATTGTCTCGTACTTAATTTGTCTTGTTGCCTTTTGTATTACTTGTAACAATCTTTCGATTAGTACGTGGTTCCTTTATTGCTTTGCTTTCATATTCTTTAATTGTAGAGATTCTTGTAATTGAGCTATTGGATTGATTACATTAATTGAAAATTTTTTATGGATCGGGTTGCACACCGCAATGATTGTGATATGGTGGAATAAGGGAGGACTTTGATATTGATTATGATGATATGGTGGGATCGGGTTGTGCGCTGCAACGGTTGTGTACGTAATACTTGTTATTGATAAATTATGACATTGTGAAATAAGAAAGGATTATGATATTGATTTTGATGATATGGTGGAACTGGGTTGTGCGCCGCAACGGATTTTATATGTGATTCTTGATATTGTTAAGTAATGTTATGGTGGAATAAGTGAGGATAAGTATATGTAATGTTAGATCGGGTTGCGCACCGCAACCGGTTGTGTATGTTGTATCCGTTGTTATTATTGTGTTGGTTTCCAGTTTGTTATATGAAATTTTAAGATCGGTTATTCTGGGTTCTCTGATTGCGAGAATTGAGCTCATTTTCATAAATTAGTCGCTTTACTTTCATTGCCTGTTTTTCCTTCCATGTTGTTATTATGTAACGACCCGGTCGGTCGTTCCGCGAGATTAGCCTCGTTTTCCATGTTTATGCTTTGTCATGTGTTGCTTATCCTATTTATGATGTGTTGGGTCGGTTGGTTCGGGTCCGGAGTGGTCGTGGGTGAGAAATGAGACACTTAGTCTCTTAAGTTGACCTTATGGATGGAAAAGTTAACCGGGAGTTGATTATTAGGTAAACGATCTCGGAATGCGAATTTTAGGGCGTGGATATCTTCGTTAGGTGATTTAGGACTTAGGAGTGTGTTCAGAATGTGGTTTAGAGGTCGAGAGTAGAATAAGGCTTGAATTGGTGAAATTGAGTTTTTGGCAATTTTCAGTCGGCAGTGGAAAATTAGCTATGGGGGTCGGAATGAAATTCTGAAAGTTGGAACAGGTTCGTAGCGTCATTTTGGATGTGTGTGTAAATTTTCAGGTCATTCGAACGAGTTTTGGGTAGTTTCGGCATCGTTGGTGATTTTGGAAAAGTTTGAAAATCCTTAGGCTTGAATCATGGGTTGATTTGATGTTTTGATGTTATTTTGGGTGTTCCAAGGGTTTGACTAAGTTCGACTGATCATTTGTGACTTGTGGTTACCATTAGTTGAGGTCCTGAGGGCCTCAGGATGAGTTCAGATGGTTAACTGAGGAGTTTTTGGCCTTAGAGGGTTGCTGGTGTGATATGTTCTGTGATTTCTGCATATGCGGAGGGTGGTCGCAGGTGCGGTCACCGCAGGTGAGAATTGGGCATCGCAGGTGCGGAAATGGATAAGGGGTAGAAGGACAGCAGATGCGGACGATTGGCCGCACCTGCGAAGTCGCAGGTGCGGTAGATGAAGCGCATGTGCTGTTGATACCCAAATTTTCCTCAAACTATTTTAAAATTTGCATATGTGCCTTCATAATCACTTTTTATAGTAACTAGTATTTTTTCATAATTTTCCATATTTTATTAATTTCTTTTCCAATTTATTCAGTATTTTAAATTCAATAATTACTCATAAATTATATTGTAAATCATTTCAAAATATTTCCTAGCTCAATATAATATTTTTAATCCTATTAGGATTTAATTGTTTCATTAGCCAATTTGGCATTATTTAATACAGTAATTTTATAATTATAGCCTAATTGTATATTTATACCATTTTAAATCACTAATTAGCCGTTTTATGTCTATATATTAATTAATCACTTTAATTTCATCTATTAAGCCTCAATTTCATTTTTATATTATTATTGGCCAATTTTATTAATTACTTGGCTATTTTTATGGGTATTTAACTTGTAGCCATTTTAATTCCCAATTTACCCGGACCCCATAGCCCAATGAGTACCCAACCCCATCTTCAACCTCACCCGGCCCAATCCCCCTTTTTAATCTGAGTCTTTGATTAATTCAAATCAACGGCCCAGATCTCTACCTACCATAATTAACATCCTAAGACTACCCCCTCTCTTATTTCCCCGCTTCATTCTCTCACCCGTCTCTCTATCTCCCTCTCTGGGACTCTCTAGAACCTTCCCCCGTTTGAGCTCTGTCTCTCCTCTCCGTCCACCTCCCTTGTTGGAAACCATGGGGTTCTCACCCCTCCTCGACCCCAAGGCTCCGCCTTTCACGTTTGTGTCACTCATAAAGGTTTTCAAGCGACCTTGAGGCAATCACTCCCATCTCTGGTCCCATGCCAGGTTTTTCGGCCTCCTACGGCCATTCGAGTAAGGTTCTTGCATTTTCTGGCCAAACGCCTGTAACATCTAAGTCTCTCTTCTCTCTTTGAGTTTTCTCTGGAAACCCTAGTTCTAAGATCTTCCGATCTTTCTAGATTTGTGACAAATCTACGTTTATTCTGAGGTTTTCACTTGTTCTCTCTTAAAACCCTTCTGTTTTAAGAGATTCCTCATCTTTTTAAGAACTAGGGTTCTTAAACCCCCTTTAAACGGTTTTCTTTCTGATTTTTAGTATTATCTTGTGATTCTCATTATGTTTAAACGTTTATTTGAGGTTTTTCCCCTTGTTGTCTGATTTATTTTGTTAAAACCCTAAATTCTTGGTTTTAACCCTTGATTCTAAGGTAATGTGTTTGTTCTATCAACATGCGTGCCCGATTTTCACAAGCATCTTGAGTTTTCTGTGATTTTACCCTACTATTGCCTATTAGAGTTTCTGACTCTTTATCTCTTCGGCCTATGTCATGTTTACTCTGTTGAATCATACTGTGTTCTAAGTGAATCCTTAATCTTGCATCATTTTACCCTATTTTGGCCTATTAAGGTTCTGATTTTGTCTACTAAGTGTTTATTATGCTTGTTATCATAAATTGGTTTTAAATCAGCACTATTTTCCATCTTTGAATCCCTGTGATTGATTCTTCACTGATTTCGCATGATACTCTACTGATTTCAGCCCCTAAATATTCTCTTGCCTTATTTTGTGGTTAATTATGCTGTCAAATTGATTCTTAGACATTTTCCTTAATTAGAATTTGTCGAACCTAGCCTCTATTATATGCTCTGTACTATGCTTGTTTCCTTATATGTCATGTTCAGTCTTACATGACTTCATTCCTTATTTATCACTACTTATTACCGTTTGAATTCTAACCCCTTAATTAAAGGAGGTCCTTACTGATTTGATTCTAATTGGTATACATTTCTATAATCACAAATGAACTTTGATTTTTACCTTATTTTCTACCTGTTTTCAAACTATAAATACACTACTCTTTCATTAACACGAACACACACACACAAGCATACACATTGCTCTCTCTTACTTTCCTACACATTCTCTCTTGCTTCTCTTATTGACTACTGGCTACTGAGTTGGCTGAAAGCCAAGACTGAGTAATTTGCTGCTCTACTGTTCTATTGCTCTAATACATTGCTGCTCTATTGCTCTTCACACTACTGTCCTATTGCTCGACTTCCCTGCACACTACTGTTCTATTCTCTCACTCTAGGCTGGTGTGTCTTCTATTTGATTTACAACATCCAAAACAACATGTTTTTATTAGTATTGCACTTTCTCTTATTTCTTTTATGCTTTTACTTATGGTTCTGCTGTTTACCTTGCTATTAGCATGCCTCTTTGCTAGTTCATTGATGTGATTACCCTTCCCTTATTTCAGGATGTCTACTGCTTCTCCTACTTGTTTACTACAATTCTGCGTTACTCCTTAACCCAGTACATTATCAGCATGTATTCATGATCCCCCTAGCTACTAATAATCCTGAACCCTTTCCCTGAACTTAATGGTTGAACCCGTTTGGCATCCCTCAATCTAATGTTGTTAAGCTCCTGGAATGAACATTTTGTGAAAGAATGTGCTATGGCAGTTTAAGTCTTGTAATACTTTTCTGAGGCCTACTTGTGTGCAAGCTTGTTCCTATGTGCTTCATACTTGTCCTCAATCCCTTATCTCCCTGCTTGTGGTTGCTGAACTTGTCTTAATTCCTGTTTATTGTTCTGTGTGTGCTGTTTGAGTATGTTGGTTGTGCTACTGCCTTACCCTTTTCAAGCTAATTTTCATTAAACCTCTCTCTTTCTCAAAACTGTTTTAAAACTTCTCTTACTCGCTATGAGCACTTTCACTATACTCTTGGACCTCTTAAGTTCTGCCCCATCTGTGTGAGCATTGCCTTAGGACCCTTGAGCTCCCTCTGAACTTTGACACACAAAGGTTGGCCATTCCACACTGCACTTACTCTATCTTGTCTATGTAATCTGGGTGTGAGCACTTCCCGGGATCCCTTGAGATCCTTAGGGAACTTTGACACACCTGGATCATGTGAAGGGTTGTGAACCAATGGCATTTGAGGAACTGGAAACTTGGGCCTACAATGGAAGGCCCCCTATAGTTAACTTCTTCTTTTCCTTATGTAATTCATATTCAGAGGTTTGTAATGATTTGAAAAGATGATTCTGGGGTTGGATAGTGGAAATGGGTGGGGATATGCATGCTATAGTGTAATATGGGTAGATATCATGTTTTTCTAGGTTTATTTTTTTTTGCGCGCACTAGTAACCATGTCTAGAAATCAAGTATGCCATGCATTTAGATACCATGTCACTTAGGTTCATACATCTGCTTTTCTTTCAGCATGTCATCACTCCTTGCTTTCACTTAGAAATCCTGCTCATAGGATCAATAATGGTAATAAAAACTGCAATCATGTCTCATCATGCTATACACATAGAGATCATGTTCTAGGTAAACAACCATTAAAATCTGTCACCTGTGATTATTCCTGAAACTGTGCATAATGTTGTGATTCTATGTGTATTTAGAGATCTTGTTTTAGCAACTGCATATGCATCATTCTGCATTAGACATCATGTTATAGGATCGTACGCATTTAACTACACTTAGTCTAAATAAAGATGTATAAAACAATCCTCCTGTTCTAACAAACTGGTAATTAGTCTCTGAATATTTGCAACACTTAGAACTGCATGCTATTAGGTATAACGACCTGAAATTGTCATAACTGCTACACGCCTAGGCAAGTCTTAGGTAATCAGCCATAAAGAAATAAAACCAGAACTATCCTTTGTGATTAGTGTTCAACTGTCAGCATGTTTAAAACCAATTGGAAAGCCTAATTAAGACTTCCTCTCTGAGTTATGCAAATAAATCTGTCTTTGTCTTATCACTTAGATACCATGCTTAGGATCTGAACCTGAATCTGGATCTTAACTGTGTATGAGTCATGCTGTTTATGTGTACTATGTGTGCAGGAACACTTGAGCCTTTATCTGCTTTCCATGCTTTCCCTTTATCTGCAGTCCTACTTGTTTTGTTATCTGAAGCTATATAATTTTTACCTTTTAAACCTAACGGTATGCCTAGCACCTCCCTTTAGGATAAGAGTCCTAATTTGCTCCGGGACTAATAGGAAGGGACGGGTAACAGCATGCAATAGAGGTCGAGACCAACACTCGATTTAGTTACTTTCACAGGGTGGGAAAGGGTAAAATATGGATATGATGACCGGTGCGTTAATACCATGTGTAACCCCTCTTTGAGGAGTGATTATCGGGTATTGTACTGATGTGATCCATATGACAAACAACCTAGGACTCCCCTCTATCCTTTATATGCATGTTTAGATCATAACTCTTTCAAAAACCTTTCTCAAATGTTAAGTATTTTCAAAACTTTTTGTAACACATGTGTGCTTAGACTATGAGTCTTTCAAAACTCTTTACTTGTTTAAATATTAATTGCCTATTTGCTACTTGCTCAAATTCACAAAAGCTGTTTGGCCGGGAACCNGAGACTCTGCTGGGGAGTTATCTAGGCTTTTACCATTTCAAACGGCTTTGTGAACTTGTCTTTACTTTGTTAATACTTCCGACCTTTCCCTTTCCCCTTTTTATGTGCAATTACTTGTTTATTTCTTTAAGAATTTATTTGTTCCTCAAAAGTAACTGACGTGCTCTTTTTTGTTTCCTTCCTTTGTAACCGCTTTTAAATTATAAACTGTTGTATTTACTGCTTTCATAACGTGCAAATACATGACAACGTGTCTTTAATGCTTATTTATTACATAATCATGCTCAACATTCATACTCCACTCGTGCCAAACAAAATACTATAGCAACGCTTGATGAGTGGTTGCACTCTTCCTATATTATTACCTCCCTAAATTCGGAAAGGCTTATTTGCGGTAAAACTAGTCGATCAGCAGTGCAGTCGACAGTTATGTGCCTTTCCCCCTTGAGTTGTCCGCTCGAGGGTACCAGTCTAAAACCCCATAGAAACCTTACTCCGCTATGTTGTTTCATACATCATGGTCAAAACTATCCAGGCTAAAGTGTGGTCCGCACGATAGCTTTTAAGATTGCCTTATCCAAAAGTCCACTGGGTTTCCCTAAACCCAAACGGACATCATCACATTCTGTACATTTATTTGGAGAATTAAATATTTTATGCTAATTGTTGGTGTTAAATAGTTGAGTCTGGTGGGGGTAAGGGCCTAACCTTGTTTTCCTTGCAGAAAAATGAGGCTCGATTTACATTTTAGCGACAAAACTCTCGTCAGGAAATACTTGGGCAATCTACCATCTCTCCTAGAAATCCAGCCTAACTACATGATAATAGAGGTTGCTACCCTGTTCTGGGATTGTGAAAGGTCCGTGTTCCACTTTGGAGGCATTGAAATGACACCTTTGCTGGAGGAAATAGGAGGACTGGCTGGCTTAGTATGGGAAACCCCGGGATTGCTAATGCCTGAAAACCGCACAGGCAAAGGTTTCCTCAAAATGATGGGTCTGAAGAAGAATGCAGAACTGGTATGCTTAAAGAAGTCATACATCCCTTTTGACTACTTGTACGAAAGGTACGTTCACAGAAAATCATATCGTACCTATCATGACGAGTTTTCCATCACATCCTTGGGACACATCCATCGTAGAGTATTCGTCTTCATGTTTTACTTCTTGGGTCTGATTGTGTTTCCAATAAAGAAGGAGAGAATCAAACACTAGATTGTCCATGGTAACCAAGACACTAATGGAAGGAACTTATGGGCAAGACTTCAGTATTGTGCTCATGATCATTGCAGACATATATCGAGCCTTGGAAAAGTGTCAACGAGGGGCAAGACACTTCGAAGGCTGCAATCTACTACTTCAGCTTTGGCTCATGGAACATCTCCAAAAGGGCGAATACCGACAAGAAGTTCATCGAAGAGTTTGGNTTGAGAACGCCAAAAGATGGGTCGAGCTCTTTGGTAATCTGGCTGAAGAACAGGTTCAGTGGATGTTCAAGTGGTTTCTGACATAGGAGTTCATCGCCCGTTCCAGAGATGCACCGTTCCTAATACTAATTGGTCTAATAGGAACATACCCTTACGTCCCTCTTCGAGTTATGAAGCAAGCGGGTAGGAAGCAAGTCATACCCAGAGTCGACAAGATGAGCCATCTTCGAGCTGACTTCCAAAATGATGATAGTCCTCACAAGTGCCAAGCCCATCACATGTGGCACTGCAAGATTATAATGGAGAAGTACACCATCGATCCAGACAGATACCATGCCGGTTGTACCCCTTTCTATCCTGGTTGGTTGGATGAAAATTGGGGTGGTTTGAGCGAGCCAGGGTCCGTTACGGGCCCCAGGGTTATAGATGAAAAGGCCGAGGCACAAGTAAAAAACAACCAACTGCGCAAGAGGATCCATGAGTGTGAGGATGAGCACCGCGAAATACATGAGTCTAACAAGAAACTGATCGGGGAATGGAAGGATATGGCTATCAGCACCAACAAGAGGTTAAGGTATTTGGAGCAAGGCATAGGGGAGCTGTAGAAAAAATTTCTCAAAAGAATTGAAGACCGTCACAAGGCTGGAGGGACTGATGGAGGGCATCTAGCCAGAGCATACCTGTTGCTAGGGCTTCGCGAGTTGGGGGAGCTGTACGAGGGAAGCAAGAATGCCGAGTCTGGGGAAGGTCCATATGGACCAAGTAGCTAGGAATGTATTTCTTTTACTTATCAATGTAATAAGGCCAATGGCCATTAGTGACCTTTACTTCCTGTTTATTTAGTGTCGTTTTGGGGTTCGTCTATTTTCTCATCAATAAAATGAGGCATTTGGCATCTTAATTTCTCCAAATCAATTTGTCTCTAGGCCTACCTCAGGCACAAAAGAGGTCCCCAAATTAGGACGCACTTTACATTCCCGCACTATGTGTTTAAATACCGCAATACTTTTCATAATCCTCACTGACTTGGCTACTTTTGTTTTTGTTTTCCTCTTTCTTTATTTATTACCCTCCCCAAAGGTTAGTTCGTGCACTCTGGCATCATCATCCTATCTTACAAGATCCAGGGGCCCTCCACCCTTTCCTCCTCTTAGCCTCCCAAAGGCAAAAATAAAATGGAATATTCAAGCAACAAAAAAAATGAGAATGTGGTTGAACGGGTAGAGGCCACTGATGGCCAGGGTATTCGGCTTCAGAATGAAATTGTGTCGCATCTGGAAAAGAAGTTGTTAAAGTTCCAAGAAGAGCTTGATCAAGTCTGGAAAACCTGTCATTCTCCCTCAACGTCCCAGACGTCAACATCCAGAATCCTGCACCTCCTCAAAATATCCCAAAGCAGCAAAATCATCCCACAGGTCATCATCACCCCACCCCACCAAAGAACCAAACTCTCCCAGCACACTACAATGCCTGCCATACTCCAAACAACACCCCACTGCTTATCTCAGAACCTCAGAACTCCACAAATGACCATTTACACACTTATAACAATCCCATCTACGTGGAGACCATGCCACACTCCACTCCCCCTATCACATACACACCCGAGTCTGATGAAAATGACATGCTTATCAAGAACTTGGTGGAAGAACTTAGGAAGCTGACCAGCCGGGTTCAAGGCATCGAAGGAATCAAGGGAGTCGAAGGGTTGAACTATGAAGACCTCTGCATACAGCCCGATGTCGAAATGCCCGAGGGATACAAACCTCCTAAGTTTGAAATGTTTGATGGTACGGGTGATCCAATTGTCCACCTGAAAACTTATTGTGACAAGCTGGTTGGAGTAGGGAAGGATGAAAGGATCCGTATGAAGTTGTTCATGAGGAGCTTGAAAGGAGATTCATTGTCTTGGTACATCAGCCAAGATCCCAAGAAATAGTTGAATTGGGTGAGCATGGCATCTGACTTTATGGAAAAATTTAGATTCAACACAGAGAACGCACCAGACGTGTTCTATATTCAGAATTTGAAAAAGAAGCCCACGGAGACATTTCGCGAGTATGCTACTTGTTGGAGGTCCGAAGATGCTAAAGTCAGACCTGCCTTAGAAGAAGAGCAGATGAGCAAATTATTTGTCCGGGACCAGGACCCGAAGTACTATGAACGGTTGATGATGATTGAAAACCACAAGTTCTCCGACATTATCAAATTAGGTGAACGGATTGAGGAAGGTATCAAGAGCAGTATGGTTACAAATTATGAAGCCTTGCAAGCTACAAACAAGTCTTTGCAGTCTGGTGGTGTGTTTAAGAAAAGAGACGTGGGAGCCGTGATGGTTGCACAAAGAACCAAATCCCCACTCAAATACCTAACTTACCCAACACCTCCATTCACATATCAACCCACCCCAAATTACCAAGCACCTTTATACCAAGCTCCACCACGAACTTATTAATCACCTCCGCCACCGACGTATCAAACTGCTTCACCCAGATACTCACAACCCGCTCCTGTCTACCACACTTACAATTCCCAACCATCTCATTACCAATCACCCCCTACCCGTCAAAACTTCCCTAGAACTCGTCCTAATTTTGATCCCAGACCTCCAAAATAGTATACCGCCATCGCTGAACCCATCGACCGGTTGTATGAGAAGATCAAAGCTGTTGGTTATGTCACCCTCATCCCTGCTGCAACCCCTGAGAATCCTTCTCAATGGTTCAACCCAAACAAGTCTTGTGCATACCACTCCGGCATGAAGGGGCACACCATCGATGAGTGTCACTCTTTGAAGGACAATATACAAATCATGATTGACAACAAGGTCATAGTGGCAAAGGAATCCGCTCCAAACGTTCGCAACAATCCTCTTTCGGACCATAAGGATGGAGGCGTCCACTTGATTGAAATAGAAGATGATTGTGACCCCGAGGGATCAATCGGGTTGATCGCAGAAGGCGATGATCCAAAGAAACCTGCAGTTACTCTCAACCCGATCATAGTCAGATTCAACCGTCTGAGGATGCTGAGGTAAATATGTCCATGCCTCTTGAGTTTGAAGCAGCGTCACCTGCAAGGACACCAGTATCGATTGAAGTTGACTTCGTGTCTCCGTCAAATGCACCCACACCATTTGAGGCTGCAGTCTTGCCACCCCAGGCACATGTTCCATTCGAAGTGAGGGTAGCTGCGCCAATCACTGTGGTGATATCGACCGCACCACCTTTCTATACAGATGTTGTACCATGAGACTATACAGACGAGGCAAGAAGAAAAGGCAAATACAAGACTGAAGAAGCTGTTGCAGCGCATGGTATGACAAGAACTGGTAGAGTCTATACCCCTAAAAATCTGGCTGAATCCAGCAGGCAGGCTTCCAATCGGCCTCCCATTATCGAGACAGGTCCGAACGACCTTTGGAGGAAAGTGCAGGCCAAAAAGTATTTGGTCATCGACCAGTTGAACAAAACGTCAACGCAAATATCAATCCTCTCTTTCCTGCAGAATTCCGAGACGCACATGAATGCTTTATTGAAGGTGTCGAATGAAGCCTATGTGCCAAACAACATCACTATTGGAGAAATTGATAATATGGTGGTCCAAGTGTTGGAGAATCACAAGATTACTTTCCATGAGGACGAGCTGCCTCCTAAAAGGATAGGCCATAACAAAGCAATACACATAACTGTGCAATGCGAAGATTATTTCATCACCAGAATCCTGATCGATGGGGGATCTAGTCTTAACATTTGCCCGTTGATAACGCTCAAGAAATTGGGTTAAGGGCTGCATGAGATAAAGGATGGAGCGATCAACGTGAAGGCCTTTGATGGATCTCAGAGGTTCACCATTGGTGAGATCAGCTTATGCCTGCAAATGGGGCCAACCTGGTTCGAGGTGGACTTCCAAGTGATAGATGTGCCAACGTCGTACAATATGTATTGGGAAGACCCTGGATCCATGCTGTTGGGGCCGTAGCATCAACGCTACATCAGGCAGTGAAGTTCGAGTGGAACCACCAAGAGGTGATTATTCATGTTGACGGTAGCAACCCTATTTACAGTCACCAGACTATTCCGGTGATTGAAGGAATAAAGAAGCTGGGTGGAGAAACTTACCACCACATTGAACGGGTCAATACTATTGACAAAGACAAATGGTGGGATAGAAAGATCGCAAGTATGGTGAATTGGCGAGGGTACAAGCCAGGTAAAGGGCTCGGCAAGAACCTTCAGGGGATCTCCAAACCTATCAAACTCAAGAAGCACGGCACCACTTTCAGTTTGGGATATGAATACACTTGGGAAGAATTCAAAAACTGGTCGCCACCATGGAGCGGTCCCTATTACCCTTTGGAGCAACCAATACCGCATCTGGAGCAGACCTTCCAACAGGCCGACGTTATTTATGGATCAGACGAAGAAGAAGCACTTACAACAATGAGGAACTTGTTTTTGGAGGACAGTGATATGGACTGCTGTGTTATTCTCGAGGAGGAGGGGGAGGAAGGCCCTTCCATACAGGCTGTGAGCAGAGGGACGAGCCTCGGGGTAGCAAGGCTAAAACAAGCATTATTCATTATTTTCTTTACAAAATGATTTCCTTTTTTGCATTTTAATTCCTGCAATAAGATCTTCAATGTTCAAAACAATCGTTCAGTTTATCAAAAGCATTTTTTATTTTTCTTATGAATCAATATTTATTGCTATCATTTTTCTCTCATTGATTTACCTATACAGCATTACTATTACCTGTCTTGATGAACCGATGATTGTGACATGCAACGAGACAACGCAGCAAACAGACGTAGATTCAGAAGAAGATGACATACCTGACGAGATTGTCGAAGAAGTAGAGAATTTTGAGAACAAACCTAAGTCCAACATGGACGAGACTGAAATCATCAACTTGGGAGATTCAGAAAACATCAAGGAAATACGAATCAGCATTCATTTGTCGTCATCAGAAAAGAAAGAATATGCAAAATTTCTAAAGGAGTATGAGGACATATTCACCTGGTCGTATGACGACATGACTGGTCTAAGTACGTCTATTGTGTCTCACAAATTTCCAACCAATCCAATGTGTCCCCCGGTAAAACAAAAGCTCAGGAAGTTCAAACCCGCCATGAGTTTGAAAATCAAAGAAGAAGTCACCAAGAAGATCAATACGAAGGTTCTCAGGGTAGTTGAGTACCCGACATGGTTAGCCAACATTGTGCCAGTACAAAAGAAGGATGGGAAGGTCAGGGTCTGTGTCAACTACCGGGATCTCAACCGGGCTAGTCCGAAAGATGACTTCCCTTTGCCAAATATACATATCCTGATTGACAATTGCGCCAAGAATGAATTACAATCATTCATGGATTGCTTCGCTAGTTATCATCAGATCTTGATGGATGAGGAAGATGCTGAGAAAACAACATTTATTACGCCATGGGGAGTGTACTATTACAAGATGATGCCATTTGGCCTGAAGAATGTAGGGTCCACCTACATGAGGGCTATCACCATCATCTTCCACGACATGATTCACAAGAAGATCGAGGTATACGTGGATGATGTTATTATCAAGTCTAGGAAATTCGCTGACCACATGGAAGATTTGAGGAAGTTCTTCAAAAGGTTGCGGAGATACAATCTGAAGCTGAACCCCGCAAAGTGTGCATTCGGGGTTCCTGCTGGAAAGTTGCTTGGGTTCATTGTCAGCCGCCGAGGGATAGAGTTGGATCCGTCAAAGGTCAAATCCATTCAAGAACTACCACTGCCCAGGAATAAGAAAGATGCGATGAGTTTCTTGGGGAGACTTAATTACATCAGCTGATTCATAACACAGTCTACAGTTATCTGTGAGCTGATCTTCAACATGCTGAAGAAGGATGCCGCAAGAAAGTGGACCGATGATTGTCAAAAGGCTTTTGAAAAAATCAAGGCATACCTATCAACACCACCAGTCTTGGTACCGCCTGAGCCAGGTAGACATTTATTACTCTACCTTGGAGTGTTAAATGGAGCTTCCGGCTGCGTCCTGGGGCAGCATGATGAAACAGGAAGAAAGGAGCAAGCCATTTATTATCTCAGCAAGAAGTTCACTCCGTATGAGGCCATATATTCTCTATTAGAACACACTTGTTGTGCTTTGACTTGGGTTTACTTTTGTTCCTACATAACGTACCTCATATCGAGGATGGATCCATTGAAGTACATCTTTCAGAATCCCATGCACATCGGGCAAGCTAGTCAAGTGGCAAATCCTGCTGAGTGAGTTCGATATTATCTATGTGACTCAGAAAGCGGTCAAGGGACAAGCACTGGCAGACCATCTTGCTGAGAACCCTGTAGATGGAGGATACGAACCTCTGAAAATGTATTTTCCTGATGAAGAGGTATCATTCATAGGAGAAGACATTGAAGAATCCTATGACGGTTGGAGAATGTTCTTCGATGGAGCGACGAACTTCAAGGAAATTGGCTTTGGAGCAGTCCTAATATCAGAATCCGGTCAGCATTATCCGGTATCTGCCAAACTCAAATTCCGCTACACCAACAATATGGCAGAATATGAAGCCTGTATTTTAGGGCTCAATATGTTCATTGACATGAATGTCCAGGAGCTGTTAGTGACTGGTAACTCAGATTTGCTGGTACATCAGGTACAAGGAGAGTGGGCTACCAAGAACTCCAAAATACTGTTGTATCTGCACCACGTACAGGATTAAGAAAGAGGTTCACAAAGACAGAATTTCGGCATGTCCCCAGAATCTAGAATGAGTTCGTCGATGCATTGGCTATTTTGTCCTCAATGATCCAACACCCGAAAAAGAATTTCATTGATCCTATTCCCATAAAGATCCATAATCAGCCAGCTTATTGGCCCATGTCGAAGAGGAAGCAGACGGAAATCCTTGGTTTCATGAAATCAAAGAGTATTTGGCGAAAGGAGATTACCCGGAGCTTGCGAATCCCACTCAGAAACGCACACTTCGAAGACTATCCAACAATTTCTTTCACAGCAGAGGAATCCTATATAGGAGGACTCCCAATTTGGGATTATTACGTTGTGTCAACGCAAAGGAAGCGTCCAAGCTGCTAGAGGAGATTCATGCTGGGACCTGTGGCCCGCATATGAACAGTTTTGTTCTGGGAAAGAAGATACTCCAAGCTAGCTACTTTTGGATGACTATGGAAACCGGCTGCATCCAGTATGTCCGGAAATGCCACCGTTGTCAGATGCACACAGATATGATAAAGATACCTCCAAACAAACTCAACTCAACAAGCTCACCATGGTCGTTTGACGCCTGGGGCATGGACGTTATTGGACCAATCGAGCCTGCCGCCTCCAACGGACACAGGTTCATTCCGGTAGCCATTGATTATTTCACCAAATGGGTCGAACGGCATCCTACAAAGCAGTGACTAAGAAAGTCGTGGAAGACTTTGTCCGCGACCGTATTGTTTGTCGATTTCGGATTCCTGAGTCAATCATCACCGATAATGGTTCCAATCTCAACAGTGACCTGATGAAAGCTATGTGCGAGGATTTCAAGATCAAACACAAGAATTCCACAGCTTACAGACCGCAGATGAATGGAGCTGTAGAAGCCGCCAACAAAAACATCAAGAAGATACTAATAAAGATGATCGAAAGGCACAAGCAGTGGCACGAGAAGTTATCATTTTCCTTATTGGGATATCGCACCACAGTTCGTACCTCAACAAGGGCAACTCCCTATATGCTAGTTTATGGTACTGAGGCTGTTATTCCTGCCGAAGTTGAGATTCCATCTCTAAGAATTATACAAGAATCTGAGCTCAGCGATACAGAATGGGTAAAGATCCGTTATGAGAAACTAGCCCTCATAGACAGAAAGAGAATGAATGCAGCATGTCATGGTCAACTCTATCAGAACAGAATGTCCAGAGTCTTCAACAAGAAAGTCAAGCCGAAACAGTTCACACCAGGGTAGCTGGTGCTGAAGAAGATCTTTCCACATCAAGACGAAGCCAAAGGGAAGTTCTGTCCCAACTGACAAGGTCCGTATATGTTTCACCGGGTACTGACAGGAGGAGCACTTATACTCGCAGTAATGGACGGAGAAGTCTTCCCAAAGACAATCAATTCAACTGCAGTCAAATGCTACTATGTGTAATCTTATGCTTTCTCATTGATGATGTAAATTGAACTACGCCTGACCTGATTCCCGTTTAAAAAGGGATACGTAGGCAGCCCTATGTGTTCAGTCACAATTCAATAAAATCTCATTTTTCCCCGCAATTGAAAACTGGACCCTAAATATTCTGAAGCAAGTTCAGCCGATCGCCGCATGAGCAGCAATCAGAAACGTCAACCCATCAAACTGGGACATAATTTTGAGAAGGACCCTCAAAATTCCGTAGCAGGAGAGGTTGCAATGTCCCAAGTCGTGTCACGGCCGTTGGTTCATCCCAAAATTACTTTTTTAATTATACATTATGCTTTTACAAAATCATGCATGTTTGTTTTTGAAACAGCTTTGTCTAGCAACGCTACCCCAATAATACAGACAATATCATCAGATCAAGCCGAAAAAGTCAAGCAAAGTCAGCGGGGATACGAACTAACCTTCCCCTTATAAAACTCACGATTTTTCTTTGGATGCAGGCACTAAGGTTGCAAAATCCCTAAACATACTGTCCACCCAGGGGACAAACGTTTGTTCAAAATACGATTCTCAAACCGTTACACTTGGCGACATTTGCTATCATCCCATACAAATAATGTTCCGTAGTCACAATGCTCACAGTAATCGCACTACCACAACCTGATATCAGCTAAGAAACTCTACTATCGTTTGTCATTTTATTTCTTGCATAAGGCTACTATTCTGCCTTCCGAGGTTAAGCTCTACCTCCATCTGCATTGCATAAGGCTACTATTCTGCTTTCCACTTGCTTAAGGCTACTATTCTGCCTTCCGAGGTTAAGCTCTACCTCCATCTGCATTGCATAAGGCTACTATTCTGCTTTCCACTTGCTTAAGGCTACTATTCTGCCTTCCGAGGTTAAGCTCTACCTCCATCTGCATTGCATAAGGCTACTATTCTGCCTTTCATTTGCATAAGGCTACTATTATGCCTTCCAAGGTTAAGCTCTACCTCCATCTGCGTTGCATAAGGCTACTATTCTGCCTTCCATTTGCATAAGGCTACTATTCTGCCTTCCGAGGTTAAGCTCTACCTCCATCTGCATTGCATAAGGCTACTATTCTGCCTTCCATTTTCATAAGGCTACTATTCTGCCTTCCGAGGTTAAGCTCTACCTCCATTTGTATTGCATAAGGCTACTATTCTGCCTTCCACTTGCATAAGGCTATTATCCGGCCTTGCCAGGTTAAGCTTTGCCTCCATCTGCATTGCATAAGGCTACTTTTCTGCCTTTCGAGGCTAAGCTCTGCCTCCAATTTACTTTTTCTTCGAACGCTATCTCAAGCACTATTTATTTTTGTTTTTCTACGGGCTAAGCTCTGCCCTTCAATTCGCAAGGCCGAGCTCTGTCTTGTCAGCATCATACTACTACATTCTTTATGGGCTGAAATATTGCCAACTTATCCAAAGACGTCATCATTCGGAGACACCATTTTCATGGCCCGAGAACATCATGTCATGGCCTGAGGATCTCTCTCAATTTTGCATATCATTATTCAAAGGCACCATGGTTCGTAGGAACCATCCTCATGGCCTGAGAACATCATTTTCATGGCCTGCGAATCCTGCATCAAGCAATTCATAGCCCAGGACGTCATGGTCTGAGGACGCCACCCTTACCGTCCGAAGACATCGTTCATGGTCCAACGGGAATTTGCATCATGTTTAAATTACTCGCAATATATGCTTGTATTATTTATTTTCAAGTAATCCGGCGAGCAAACTGCCATCTCGGCAGGACCGGTCCCGCTCCAGCTCTCCTAACAACCCCGTAAGTTGTTTGTGCACTTAACCGTATACTTTGCGTCCGTTCTTGTAAAACTTCATCGGTATACTTCGCTGATGACTCCTGAACTACATACGGCCTGATTCTTGTAAAACCAGGATATGTAAGTAACTCAGAAACCAGGGTACGTCCAGAATATCTCCAAACCATTTCACTCGGTCAAAATTGGCCATCATATCTTTATCCGACAACTCTTTCATCCTTCCTGCGTAAAGAGGGGCAGCTGTTGATACCCAATTTTTCCTCAAACTATTTTAAAATTTTCATATGTGCCTTCAAAATCACTTTTTATAATAACTAGTATTTTCCATAATTTTCCATATTTTATTAATTTCTTTTCCAATTTATTCAGTATTTTAAATTCAATAATTATTCATAAATTATATTGTAAATAATTTCAAAATATTTCCTAGCTCAATATATCATTTTTAATCCTATTAGGATTTAATTATTTCATAAATTAGCCAATTTAGCACTATTTAATTATAACTACAATAATTTTACAATTATAGCCTAATTGTACATTTATACCATTTTAAATCACTAATTAGCCGTTTTATGTCTTAATATTAATTAATCACTTTAATTTCATCTATTTAGCCTCAATTTCATTTTATATGATGATTGGCCAATTTTATTAATTACTTGGCTATTTTTATGGGTATTTAACTTTTAGCCATTTTAATTCCCAATTTACCCGGACCCCTTAGCCCAATAAGTACCCAGCCCAATCTTCAACCTCACCCGGCCCAATCTCCCTTTTTAATCTGAGCCGTTGATTAATTCAAATCAACGGCCCAGATCTCTACCTACCATAATTAACACCCTAAGACTACCCCTCTCTCTTATTTCCCCAGCTTCATTCTCTCACTCGCCTCTCTATCTCCCTCTCTGGGACTCTCTAGAACCTTCCCTCGTTTGAGCTCTGTCTCTCCTCCCCGGCCACCTCCTTTGCTGGAAACCATTGGGTTCTCACCCCTCCTCGACCCTAAGGCTCCACCTTTTACGTTTGTGTCACTAATGAAGGTTTTCAAGCGACCCTGAGGCAATCACTCCCATCTTTGGTCCCATTCCATGTTTTCCGGCCTCCTGCGGCCGTTCGAGTAAGGTTCTTGCATTTTCCGGCCAAATGCCGGTAACATCTAAGTCTCTCTTCTCTCTTTGGGTTTTCTCTGGAAACCCTAGTTCTAAGATCTTCCGATCTTTCTAGATCTGTGAGAGATCTACATTTATTCTGAGGTTTTCACTTGTTCTCTCTTAAAACCCCTCTGTTTTTAAGCGATTCTTCAATTTTTTAAGAACTAGGGTTCTTAAACCCCCTTTAAACGGTTTTGTTTCTGATTTTTAGTATTATCTTGTGATTCTCATTATGTTTAAACGTTTATTTTAGGTTTTCCCCTTGTTGTCTGATTTATTTTGTTAAAACCCTAAATTCTTGGTTTTAACCCTAGATTCTAAGGTAATGTGTTTGTTCTATCAACTTGTGTGCTCGATTTTCACAAGTATCTTGAGTTTTATGTGATTTTACCCTACTTTTGCCTATTAGGGTTTCTGACTCTTTATCTCTTCCACCTATGTCATGTTTACTCAGTTGAATCATACTGTGTTCTAAGTGAATCCCTAATCTTGTATCATTTTACCTTATTTTGGCCTATTAAGGTTCTGATTCTGTCTACTAAGTGTTTATTACGCTTGTTCTCATAAATTGGTTTTAAATCAGCACTATTTTCCATATTTGAATCCCTGTGATTGATTCTTCACTGATTTCGCATGATACTCTACTGATTTCAACCCCTAAATATTCTCTTGCCTTATTTTGTGGTTAATTATGTTGTCAAATTGATTCTTAGACATTTTCCTTAATTAGAATTTGTCGAACCTAGCCTCTATTATATGCTCTGTACTATGCTTGTTTCCTTATTTGTCATGTTCAGTCTTACATGACTTTATTCCTTATTTATCACTTCTTATTATTGTTTGAATTCTAACCCCTTAATTAAAGGATGTCCTTATACTGATTAGATTATAATTGGTATACATTTCTATAATCACAAATGAACTTTGATTTTTATCTTATTTGCTACCCGTTTTCAAACTATAAATACACTAATCTTTCATTAACACGAACACACACACACAAGCATACTCATTGCTCTATCTTACTTTTCTACACATTCTCTCTTGCCTCTCTTATTGACTACTGGCTACTCAGCCGGCTGAAAGCCAACACTGAGTAACTTGCTGCTCTACTGTTCTATTGCTCTAATACATTGCTGCTATATTGTTCTACTTCCCAGCACACTACTGTTCTATTCTCTCGCTCTAGACTGGAATGTCTTCTATTTGATTTACAGCATCCAAAACAACATGTTTTTATTCGTATTGCACTTTCTCTTATTTCTTTTATGATTTTACTTATGGTTCTGCTGTTTACCTTGCTATTAGCATGCCTCTTTTCTAGTTCATTGATGTGATTACCCTTCCCTTATTTCAGGATGTCTACTGCTTCTCCTACTTGTTTACTACAATTCTCCCTTACTCCCTAACCCAGTACATTATCAACATGTATTCATGATCCCCCTAGCTACTAAGTAATCCTGAACCCCTTCCCTGAAATTAATGTGTGAACCCGTTTGGCATCCCTCAATCTAATGTTGTTAAGCTCTTGACATGAACATTTTGTGAAAGAATGTGCTATGACAGTTTAAGTCTTGTAATACTTTTCTGAGGCCTACTTGTGTGCAAGCATGTTCCTATGTGCTTCATACTTTTCCCCAATCCCTTATCTCCCTGCTTGTGGTTGCTGAACTTGTCTTAATTCCTGTTTATTGTTCTGTGTGTGCTGTTTGAGTATGTTGGTTGTGCTACTGCCTTACCCTTTTCAAGCTAATTTTCATTAAACCTCTCTCTTTCTCAAAACTGTTTTAAAACTTCTCTTACTTGCTATGAGAACTTCCACTATGCTCTTGGACCTCTTAAGTTCTGCCCCATCTGTGTGAGCATTGCCTTGGGACCCTTGAGCTCCCTCTGAACTTTGACACACAAAGGTTGGCCATTCCACACTGCACTTACTCTATCTTGGCTATGTAATCTGGGTGTGAGCACTGCCCGGGATCCCTTGAGATCCTTAGGGAACTTTGACACACCTGGATCATGTGAAGGGTTGTGAACCAATGGCATTTGAGGAACTGGAAACTTGGGCCTATAATGGAAGGCCCCCTATAGTTAACTTCTTCTTTTCCTTAACTGTGTATGAGTCATGTTGTTTATGTGTACTATGTGTGGAGGAATACTTGAGCCTTTATCTGCTTTCCATGCTTTCCCTTTATTTGCAGTCCTACTTGTTTTATTATCTGTCACCCTAGAATTTTTACCTTTTAAACCTAACGGTATGCCTAGCACCTCCCTTTAGGATAAGAGTCCTAATTTCCTCCGGGACTAATAGGAAGGGACAGGTAACAACATGCAATAGAGGTCGAGACCAACACTCGATTTAGTTACTTTCACGGGGTGGGAAAGGGTAGAATATAGAGATGATGACCGGTGCGCTAATACCACGTGTAGCCCCTCTTTGAGGAGTGATTACCGGGTATTGTACTGATGTGATCCATATGACAAACAACCTAGGACTCCCCCTTATCCTTTATATGCATGTTTAGATCATAACTCTTTCAAAACCCTTGCTCAAATGTTAAGTATTTTCAAAACTTTTTCTAACACATGTGTTCTTAGACTATGAGTCTTTCAAAACTCTTTACTTGTTTAAATATTAATTGCCTATTTTCTACTTGCTCAAATTCACAAAAGCTGGTTGGTCGGGAACCACATTTGTGGATCCTGAGGGGTGCCTAACACCTTCCCTTTAGGATAATTTCAAGCCCTTACCCTATCTCTGGTTAACAACGTAGCTGTAAATGAACCCCTTTGGTGTCCTAACGCACCTTTAAAAATCGTTAGGTGGCGACTCTCAAAAAACACAAACCTCTTTCCCAAAAGGAAAGAGTTGTCTTAACTGAATGTCATAAACCCGATCTCCACGAGGAAAGAGGGGGCGCGACAGGTGCGGAGTTGGCCTTTTAATGAAATCTCGCAGGTGCGCACCTTGGACCGCAGGTCCGGGGCCACAAGTGCGAGAAATGTTTTGCAGATGCGGTGGTCACTGAAAGTATAAAAGGATGCCTTTGTGAATTTTTCTTATATTTCACCATTTTTAAAGACGGGTTTGGAGATTTTTGAGGGATTTTGAACAGGGGTTCAAGGGAAACACATTGAGGTAACGTTTTTGAACCTTATACTTGATTTTATGTTGGTATTTGACTGATTAATCACGAAATTTGTGGGATTTAATGGTGTAATTTGAGGGGTTAGGTCTTGGAAATTGGAGAACTTTAATTGGGGATTTGAGGGATCATTTGAAGTCCGATTTTGATGTTCTTGGTATGTATAGACTCGTGGGAGGATGAGGATTCTTGTGATGCAATTTTTATCGAATTCCATGACGTGGGCCCGAGGGTCGGGTTTGACCAATTTCAGGATTTTTGGTTGAATTTGATAATTTTTGAGTAGGCTTCGTTCCTTAGCATATATTAATGATATAAATCTGATTTTTGGTAGATTTGGAGCAATCAGAGGTCGAGTTTTGAGGCCAAAGACATTGAGGGCTAGGATTTTAGCCGGTTTTGAGGTAAGTAACATTTCCAAATTTGGTTCTGAGGGTCCGAAACCCCGAACTATATGCTATATGATTATAATTTAGGCGATGCACAAGCCAAGTGACGGGCGTGCGGGCGTACACCGAGTGATTTGTGGCCTGGCTCATCCCATGGCACCGTCTATTAATTATTTCGGATTGATATACGCACTTTTATTGATGTGGTTAATATGAACATGCTAGAAATTATACTAAGTCAAATGCTAGGGTGGTCGCATATTTCTGTCTCCTTATGTGTTTATTTGATTTTGTATACTCAGTCCTACCATAGCATATTTTCATGCCTCAGTCTCGGTAATTGTTGATTTTATATATTTATCATTGTTTCGGGCTAGTTCATGCATCTGTGAGCCCATGTGAGCGAGACTGGAGAGTAACGACTGAGTGAGGCCGGGAGCATGTTATTGAGACAGTTATGAGATCGAGCTGCACACCGCAGCGATACACTGATCATGCCTTCGTTGGCGTGATATAGCGCTTGGGCCAATAGGAGCTCCTCCGTAGTCTTTACACCCCTAGTGAGCGTATTGATATTGAGGGATGAATCTTCCATGGAAATGGATCTTGTCCGAAGTTGATAATATGTGAGGGATTGATCATCCTTGGATATGGATCTTGTCCGAGTGTTGCATTCCGGAGATGGATCTTCTCCGTGGGGGTTGGATTGGCCTTTTCCTCAGTACTGAGTGACTATGGTCACCGGTGTTTATGCATATTCCGGGATGGATTTTCCCTGGGCCTGAAAGCCATATATAGTACTGAGTGGACTTCTGTGTGAGAGTTGTGAGCACTATGTGCATTTCCACACTGTTGATACTTTGGCATGTAGAGTACTGAGATATACCTAGGTTACTTATCATATCGGTCATATTCTGTTTTCATTATCTGTTGAAACTGTGAGCATGCCCTGTTTTCATTACAATTATTGAGGTTTAGTCCGTCACTACCTCTCAGCCCGTAATTTGGGTTCGTTACTTCTGAGGTTGTGTACTCACGTTACCCCTTGCACCTTGTCTGCAGATCCAGGTACAGCGGGATCCGGTAGTGGTTGTTGAGCTGCACTCAGAGTTCCTTGGGAGGCATCGAGGTAGCAATTGGCGATCACAACCTTGATTATCTCCTTCTCTATCCACCTGTCATATTTACTTATTTCAGACAACTTTGTGTCGGCTTTGTATTTTGATGTAGTAGCTCATGACTCGGTGACACTAGATCTGAGTTCGGGTTTTCTTTTATTTATGTTATCAGTGATGTTAAACCCTTAAATGCTTTTATAAAAATGAGACTCTTGCTGTAACTATAAGTATTTTTCCTGAAAATAACTTTTAGCGATGAAATGTGTGGCTTGCCTGATTTCACGATAGGCGCCATCACAATCGGGTATTTGGGGTCGTGACAAGTTGGTATTAGAGCCCTAGGTTAAATAGGTCTCTCCAGTCATGAGCAGGTTTAGTAGAGTCTTGCGGATCGGTACAGAGACGTTTGTACTTATCTTCGAGAGGCTACTGAACCCTTAGGAAAAATCTCACATTCCTGAATTCTTTCGTGCGATCTGTTGATTCCTGGAACTAAACTTCTGTTGTTTTCATTCTCTCACAGATGGTGAAGACTCGCGCTACCGATCAGGGTGACCAGACACCAGCTAGACCAGCGAGAGGTCGAAGTCGCAGTCGAGGTTGTGGCAGAGGGAGGGGTGCAGCCCACGCAGCAGCTGGGGCAGTACCTGTGGATCCTCCTATTGTTCAAGATCAGGTCCCCGCCGCAGATGTTCCAGCGGGACTGGCTCAGGCACCGGCAGTGTCTATTGTGATTCCGGGTGTTCAGGAGACCCTAGCTCATATCTTGACAGTGTGCACTAGTCTTGCACAGGCAGTCGTTATGTTTACTACTGCCGCTACTTCTCAGGCCGGGGGAGGCACTCATACTCCAGCCGCCCAGACACCTGAGCAAGTTACCGAGGGGCTTCAGACACCGGGGGCAACTCCAGCCCAGCTGGTTGCCCCAGCCCAGGATTTTGTGGTCCCAGCTTTGGCAGATGATGAGCAGCGCAGGTTGGAGACATATAGTAGACTTCAGCCTCCGACTTTCAGTGGTACTAAGGGCGAGGATGCCCAGGGCTTCTTAGACAAGTGTCAGAGGATTCTTTGCACAACAGGGATATTGGGCGCCAGTGGGGTCCCATTTACTACCTTCCAGTTCTCAGGAGCTGCACTCGCTTGGTGGGAGGCCTATGAGAGGCGTAGACCTGTTGATGCAGCGCCCCTTACCTGGCGTCAGTTCTCCATTCTTTTCCTGGAGAAGTATGTACCGTAGTACCGCAGTCCCGCAAGGAGGAGCTGCGCAGAGAGTTCAAGCAGTTACGTCAGAGGGACATGACCGTGACGCAATATGAGATGAGGTTCTCTCAGTTGGCCCGTCATGCTATTTGGATAGTTCCCACGGATAGGGAGAGGATCATGAGGTTCGTTGATGTCCTCACTTATCATCTTCAGATATTTCTGACCAGGGAGAGGGTATCTGGCGCTTCTTTTGAGGAATTGGTTGTCATTGCCAGAGAGATTGAGTCAGTTCGCCGCCAAGAGCGAGTTGAGAGGGAGGCCAAGAGGCCTCGAGGGTCTAGTAGTTTTGGTGGTGTTCATTCAGGAGGCCAGTCTCAGCACAGCATAGGCCGTTCATTTATGCCTCCTCAGCCAGTTCGCCCAGCCTACAGTGGTGCATTATCTGGGCATGGTCCCCGCAGTTCTCGTTCGGGCCGTTCCTCATTCAATGCTCTCCAGCCCAGAGTTTATCTCAGCCACCATCAGTTCAGGGTTCCTCGGCACATGGTTCTTCTAGTGGTTATTCTGGTTCTAGGGGTTCCCTTTGGTCCCCACCGTCATTTGCTGAGAGGGGTTACTTTGAGTGTGGTGATCCGGGTCATATCAAGAGGTTTTGTCCCCGTCTTTCGGGTGGTTCATTCCAGCAAAGGATCCAACCTTCATCTTCAGCACCATTTACTACACCACCCGCCCAGGTAGCTAGAGGCCGTCCTAGAGGGGGAGGTCGATCAGGTGGAGGTCAGGCTCGATTTTATGCACTTCCATCTAGACCAGATGCTATGGCCTCAGATGCAGTGATTCCAGGTATTGATTCAATATGTCACCGAGATGCTTTGGTCTTATTTGATCCAGGTTCCACGTATTCTTATGTTTCATCATACTTTGCTCATTTTATGGGTATGCCTCGTGAGTCCTTAGTTACATCTGTTCATGTGTCGACTCCGGTAGGTGATACTATTATTGTGGACCATGTTTATCGGTCATGTGTGATATATGTTGGGGGTCTGGAGACCCGAGTGGATTTGTTATTTCTTAGCATGGTTGACTTTGATGTGATATTGGGCATGGATTGACTGTCTCCGTGCTATGCTGTTCTAGATTGTCACGCTAAGACCTTGACCTTAGTGATGCCAGGATTTCTGAGGGTTGAGTGGAGAGGTTCTGTTGAGTATGTGCCTAGTAGGGTGATTTCTTATCTGAAGGCTCAGCGTATGGTAGAAAAAGGGTGTTTATCGTATTTGGCTTTTGTGAGGGATGTCAGTGTTGAGACTCCCACTATTGATTCTGTTCCTGTGGTCTGTGATTTTCTGGACGTGTTCCTGCTGACCTGCCAGGCATGCCACCTGATAGGGATATTGATTTTGGTATTGATATGGTGCCGGGCACCGAACCTATTTCTATTCCACCGTATTGTATGGCACCAGTGGAGTTAAAGGAATTGAAAGAGCAACTTCAGGAACTCCAAGATAAGGGGTTCATTCGGCCTAGTGTGTCACCTTGGGGTGATACGGTGTTGTTTGTGAAGAAGAAAGATGGTTCCATGAGAATGTGTATTGACTACAGGCAGTTGAACAAGGTTATAGTCAAGAATAAGTATCCTTTGCCTCGTATGATGATTTGTTTGACCAACTTCAGGGAGCCAGGGTGTTCTTTAAGATTGATTTGAAATCTGGGTATCATCGGCTGAAGATTCGGGATTCTGACATTCCCAAGGCAGCTTTCAGGACTCGTTATGGTCATTATGAGTTTATGGTGATGTCTTTTGGGCTGACCAATGCCCCAGCAACGTTCATGCATTTGATGAATAGCGTGTTTCAGCCGTACTTGGATTCTTTTGTTATTATGTTCATTGATGACATCCTGGTATATTCTCGTAGCCAGGAGGAGCACGCTCAATATTTGAGAGTTGTTTTACAGGAATTAAGGGAGGAGAAACTTTATGCAAAGTTCTCCAAGTGTGAGTTTTGGCTTGGCTCAGTAGCTTTCTTGGGGCACGTGGTGTCCAGTGAGGGTATTCAGGTTGATCTGAAGAAGATAGAAGCGGTGCAGAGTTGGCCCAGACTGTCCTCAACTACAGGGATTAGGAGCTTCCTTGGTTTGGCGGGATATTACCGTCGCTTTGTGGAGGGGTTTTCTTCTATTGCTTCACCCTTGACCAAATTGACCCAGAAGGGTTCTCCGTTCAGGCGGTCGGACGAGTGTGAGGAGAGCTTTCAGAAGCTCAAGGCTGCTTTGACCACATCTCCAGTGTTAGTATTGCCATCAACTTCAGGTTCTTATACCGTATATTGTGATGCCTCGAGGATAGTCATTGGTTGTATATTGATGCAGGAAGGTAGGGTTATTGCCTACGCCTCGCGCTAATTGAAGACTCGTGAGAAGAATTACCCAGTGCATGATCTCGAGCTAGCAGCAATTGTTCACGCCTTGAATATCTGGCGTCATTGTTTGTACGGGGTGCATTGTGAGGTTTTTACTGATCACCGTAGTCTGCAGCATCTGTTTAAGCAGAAGGATTTGAATTTGCGTAAGAGGATATGGTTGGAGATTCTCAAGGACTATGATATCACTATTATATACCACCCGGGGAAGGCCAATGTAGTGGCCGATACCTTGAGTCGTATAGCAGAGTGTTTGGGGAGTCTAACATATTTTCTAGTAGTAGAGAGACCATTAGCACTTGATGTTCAGGCCTTATCAAGCCAGTTGGTGAGATTGGTTCCATTAGAGCCCCGCCGAGTATTGGATTGCGTAGCCTCCAGGTATTCTCTTTATGATCGGATCAGAGAGCACCAATATGATGACCCACACTTGCTTGTTCTTCAGGACAGGGTACGACGAGGTGATGCCAGGGATGTAGTTATTGGTGATGATGGGGTTATGAGGATGCAGGTTCGGATATGTGTGCCTAATGTGGATGGGCTTTGAGAGTTGATTCTAGCAGAGGCCCATAGCTCATGGTATTCCATCCATCCGGGTGCCGCGAAGATGTATCAGGATCTGATACAGCATTGTTGGTGGAGGCAGATGAAGAAGGATATCGTTGGATTCGTAGCTTGGTGTCTCAACTCAACAGGTCAAGTATGAGCACCAGATACTAGGTGGATTGCACCAGAGACCAGGTGGATTGCACCAGAGATTAGATATTCCGGAGTGGAAGTGGGTGTGGATCACCATGGACTTTGTAGTTAGGCTCCCACGGGCTTCGAGGAGGTTCGATGCTATGCGGGTTATTGTGGATCGGTTGACCAAGTCTGCGCACTTCATTCCTGTTGGTACTACTTATTCTTCGGAGCGATTAGCTGAGATTTATGTCAAGGACATTGTTCAGTTACATGGTGTTCCAGTTTCTATCATTTTTGACAGAGGTACTCAGTTCACATCTCAGTTTTGGAGGGCCGTGCAAAGAGAGTTGTGTACTCAGGTCGAGTTGAGCACAACATTTCATCCTCAGACGGACGGGCAGTCAGAGCGCACTATTCAGATTCTGGAGGACATGTTGTGTGCTTGTGTCATTGACTTTGGGGGTTTATGGGACCAGTTTCTGCCACTCGGGGAGTTTGCATATAATAATAGTTATCAATCGAGTATCCAGATGGCTCCGTACGAGGCTTTATATGAGAGGAGGTGTAGATCTCTAGTCGGTTGATTTGAGCCCGGTGAGGTCAGGCTATTAGGCACAGGTTTGGTACAGGATGCGTTTGATAAGGTGAAGTTGATTTAGGACCGGCTTTGCACGGCGCAGTCTAGGCAGAAGAGTTATGCGGACCGGAAGGTCCGAGATGTGTCTTTCATGGTTGGGGAGAAGGTGCTACTGAAGGTGTCACCCATGAAGGGTGTTATGCGGTTCGGGAAGAGGGGCAAGTTGAGTCCCCAGTTCATTGGGCCTTTTGAGGTGCTTCAGAGGGTTGGGGAGGTGGCTTATAGACTTGTTTTGCCACCCAGCTTATCGAGTGTCCATCCGGTGTTTCATGTTTCCATGCTCCAGAAGTATGTTGGTGACCCGTCTCATCTCTTGGATTTCAGCTCAGTTCAACTTGAGGGTGATATGTCATATGAGGTAGAGCCAGTGGCTATTTTGGGTCGACATGTCAGAAGGTTAAGGTCTAAGGATATAGCTTTAGTAAAGGTGCAGTGGAAAGGGCAGCCGGTGGTGTAGGACACCTGGGAGACCGAGCAGGAGATGTGGAGCAGATATCCTCACTTATTTGAGACTCCAGGTATGTTTCTAGACCCGTTCGAGGACAAACGTTTGTTTAAGAAGGGGAGAATGTAATGACTCGGCCGGTTGTTCCGCGAGATTAGCCCCGTTTTCCCTGTTTATGATTTGTCATGTGTTGCTTAGCCTATTTATGATGAGTTGGGTCGGTTGGTTCGGGTCCGGAGTGGTCGTGGTGAGAAATGAGACACTTAGTCTCTTAAGTTGGCCTTATGATTGGAAAAGTCAACCGGGAGTTGACTATTAGATAAACGACCTTGCAATGCGGATTTTAGGGCTCGGATAGCTTCGTTAGGTGATTTGGGACTTAGGAGTGTGTTCAGAATGTGGTTTAGAGGTCCGTAGTAGAATTAGGCTTGAATTGGTGAAATTGAGTTTTTGGCAATTTCCGGTCGACAGTGGAAAATTAGCTATGGGGGTCGGAATGGAATTCCGAAAGTTGGAACAGGTTTGTAGCATCAATTTGGATGTGTGTGTAAATTTTCAGGTTATTCGGACGAGTTTTGGGTAGTTTCGGCATCGTTGGTGATTTTGGAAAAGTTTGAAAATCCTTAGGCTTGAATCATGGGTTGATTTTATGTTTCGGTGTTATTTTGGGTGTTCCGAGGGTTTGACTAAGTTCGGGTGATAATTTGTGACTTGTAGGTACCATTAGTTGAGGTCCCGAGGGCCTCGGGATGAGTTCGGATGGTTAACGGAGGAGTTTTGGCCTTAGAGCGTTGCTGGTGTGATCTATTCTGTGATTTCCGCATATGCGGAGCGTGGCCGCAGGTGCGGTCACCGCATGTGCGAATTGGGCATCGCAGGTGCGGAAATGGCTAAGGGGGAGAAGGACCGCATATGCGGACGATTGGCCGCACCTGCGAAGTCGCAGGTGCGGTAGATGAAGCGCAGGTGCGGGGTTGTCCTCTTAATGAAATCACGCCGGTGCACACCTGGGACCGCAGGTGCGAGAAATGTTCCTCAGGTGCGGTGGTCATTGGGCAGAAAGTAGAAAAGGATGCCTTCGCGAATTTTTCTTATATTTCACCATTTTTGAATATGGGCTTGGAACATTTTGATGGATTTTGAAGAGGGGTTCAAGGGAAACACATTAAGGTAACGTTTTTGAACATAATACTCGATTCTATGTTGGTATTTGAATGATTAATCACGAAATTTGTGGGATTTAATGGTGTAATTTGATGGGTTAGGGCTTGGAAATTGAAGACCTTTAATTGGGGATTTGAGGGGTCATTTGAAGTTCGATTTTGATGTTCTTGGTATGTATAGACTCGTGGGAGGATGAGGATTCTTGTGATGTGATTTTTATCGAATTTCGAGATGTGGGCCCGGGGGTCGGGTTTGGCCAATTTTAGAATTTTTTGTTGAATTTGATAATTTTCGAGTGGGCTTCGTTCCTTAGCATATATTAATGATATAAATTTGATTTTTGGTAGATTTGGAGCAAACAGAGGCCGAGTCTTGAGGAAAAGGCATTGAGGGCTAGGATTTTAGCCGGTTTTGACAGTACTGGTTCCAAACTTGGTTCTGAGGGTTCGAAACCCCGAACTATACGCTATATGATTATAATTTAGGTAATGCACATACCAAGTGACGGGCGTGCGGGCGTACACCGAGTGATTTGTGTCCTGGCTCATCCCATGGCACCGTCTAGTAATTATTTCAGATTGATATCCGCACTTTTATTGATGTGGTTAATGTGAACATGCTAGAAATCATTTTAAGTCAAATGATAGGGCTTCACGCCGAAAGTGATGAGACCCGAGTGGTCGCATATTGCTGTCTCCTCATGTGTTTATTTGATTTTGTATACTCAGTCCTACCATAGCATATCATTTCATGCCTCAGTCTCGGTAATTGTTGATTTTATATATTTATCATTGTTTCGGGATAGTTCATGCATCTGTGAGCCCATGTGAGCGAGACTGGAAAGTAATGACTGAGTGAGGCCGAGACCTATTATTGAGACAGTTATGAGATGGGACTGCACACCGCAACGATACTCTGATCATTCCTTCGTTGGCTTGATATAGCGCTTGGGCCAATAGAATCCCCTCCGGAGTCTTTACACCCCTTGTGAGCGCATTGATATTGAGGGATGGATATTTCCTGGACATGGATCTTGTCCGAAGTTGATGATATTTGAGGGATGGATCGTCCCTGGACATGGATCTTGTTTGAGTGTTGTATTCCGGAGATGGATCTTCTCCATGGGGGCTGGATTGGCCTTTTCCTCAGTACTGAGTGACTACGGTCACCAGTGTTTATGCATATTCCGGGATGGATTTTCCCTGGGCCCGAGAGCCACATACAGTACTGAGTGGACTTCTGTGTGAGATCTGTGCTATGTGCATTTCCACATTGTTGATACATTGACATGTAGAGTACTGAGATATACCTGGGTTACTTATCATATCGGTCATATTCTATTTTCATTATCTGTTGAAACTGTAAGCATGCCTAAATTCTGTATACTGTTTTCATTACAATTATTGAGGTTTAGTCCGTCATACCTCTCAGCCCGTAGTTTGGGTTCGTTACTTCTGGGTTGCTGTACTCACGTTACCCCCTGCACCTTGTGTGCAGATCCAGGTACAACGGGATCCGGTAGTAGTTGCTGAGCTGCAGTCAGAGTTCCTTGGGAGACATCAAGGTAGCAGTTGGCGAACGCAACCTCGATTATCTCCTTCTTTATCCACCTGTCATATTTACTTATTTCAGACATCTTTTTGTTGGCTCTGTATTTTGATATAGTAGCTCATGACTCGGTGACACTAGATTTGAGTTCGAGTTTTTCTTTATTTATGTTATCAGTGATGTTAAACCCTTAAATGCTTTTATAAAAACGAGACTCTTGTTGTAACTATAATGATTTTTCATGAAAACAACTTTTAACGATGAAATGTGTGGCTTGCCTGATTTCACGATAGGCGCCATGACGACCGGGTATTTGGAGTCGCGATATATTATAATTACTACGTACAGGTTATTGTAAGTGACCTGTTTTAGCCTCGTCACTACTTCTTCGAGGTTAGGCTCGGCACTTATAGAGTGCATGGAGTCCATTATACTCATACTACACTCTGCTTTCTTGTACAGATTTCGGAGTGGGTCCTAGCGTCTCCCAGTAGATTTGCTCGGATCCAGTGCTTGACGGAGACTTGAGGTACAACTGCACATCGTTCGCAACCCTAAAGTCCCCTTCTACATTACCATAACTGTTTATTTCGATTCAGACATTTATGATTTCATTCAGAGTATTATTTCTAGTATTCTAGACGCTCGTGTATTTGTGACGCTAAATCTGGAATTCGTATCTGGATATCGTCGTTTATCAGTTTTATCTACTTTATTTCCGTTTTTCAGCTTATTGATTTTCATTTGATTTGAAACTTAAAAAATGGTTCATAACTACATCTAACGTTGACTTGCTTAGCAAGTGAAATGTTAGGCACCATCACGGTCCCGAGAGTGAGAATTTCGGGTCGTGATAATTAGTCCCTCCATTTTAATTTAGATGATACTATATTTTGCTTATCGAGAGTCGAATTGTGTGAAGTTTGACCAATATTTTTAATTTTTTTTTATCATATTAACATGAGAAAAGTTGCGATTTATAGTACTTCTCGTATAGTTTTTGAATATCTAAATTTTAATTTTAAAATATTGATAACTAATCCAATTTAACTTTATATTTTAATAAATTAACTCTTGATAAATGAAATGTGTCAACTAAACTAAAACAGATGAAATCTATATTATTATGTCTACATTGTTAAATTCTTGTGTATTTTGTATTACTAGTCTTAGGGTACGCGCTTTGCGTGTGTATTCTATATCAATAAAATATACTTTTTTAAATAATTACTAAAAAAATAATAAACAATGTGTTTGACTTTTAAAATGAAAGTTAACAAAAGAATGTATAAGTTCTTGAAAATGATGACTACTAAATATATTATTTAGCTGGCTCAATGAATAAAGAATTCTTTTCATAAAAGTTCTTAGATGCCTTATTGTAGTTTCTGAGGACTTCTACAGAAATAATTTATAAAAGAATGTTATTCTTTCTATGATCTAATTCAAAAAAAAAAATTAAAAAAATATGTAAATATTATTAGCAACAAAGATTTGTCAAATAAAAAAATAAATTTCTCTGTCACTTGAGAATGAAGCGGTTGGTGTTATTCTCATAGAAAAATTGATAAGGGGAAATGTAACGCCGAAATGACTTATATTTTTTTTACATCAAACAATTTAATATAGAACATAAGAGATGTTGTAATTTGTAAAATAAAAATAATAGTAATAATAATAATAATAATAATAATAATAATAATAATTATAGTAGTAGTAGTAGTAGTAGTAGTAGTAGTAGTAGTAGTAGTAGTAGTAGTAGTAGTA
>ML356864.1:0-53719 GCA_005239505.1 Nicotiana paniculata
TGTCATAACCATGTGTACATTCCGTATCTTGGTTTAACATTTAATTTCAAAAAAAAAAAAAAAATTACCTTGTGTGCGTTCTGCATCTTGGTGAATGCGATTAATAAAAATACAATAATTAATTGCGGTAATAAATAAGCCATAATCAATAAAATACAAGAATAGCTAAAAATTGATTTAAGCCTTATATGAGTCAATAAAGCGATCGTGCTAGAACCACGGGATTCGAGGGGTGCCTTACACCTTCTCCTCGGTCAACAGAATTCCTTACTCAGTATTTTGTTTTTGTAGACCATGAATTAGGAGTCAAACTTTTCCTTTTGATAAGGGATTCAATAAAAGGTGACTTGGAAACGTCAATTTAATTGGAAAAACCTCAATTCCAAGTGGCGACTCTACATAATAAATAATCCCTTTTCGAAACGTCACTTTAATTGGAAAAACTCTTCTAACTCAACCTCGTAATAGGGTTGCTGCGGAAAAAAAGAGGTGTGACATCCCCAATAGCATTTCTTCCACGACTCTTAGCAAAATGATATTGACTGAACTGCCTGGATCAACCAACACTCTTTTTACGTTAGTGTCATGAATAAGTAAAGATATTACTAGAGCATCGTTGTGAGGAAGCATTAATCCGTTGATATCTGCATCATCGAAGGTTATATCGTCCTCTTCCATATTTTCATGAACCCTTTTTCCATGTGTAATTGTGAACTTTGTGGTTGTTTTGCAGACCACTCCGTTTACTTCTTCACCTCCGTGTATTACGTTGACGGTTCGTTTTGGAGAAGGAGGCTTTAGGGGCTCCTGCATGTTCCTCATATATGCCTGTTTACCTTTATCACTAAACAATTCGGTTAAATAGCCCTGTTTCAATAAATTTTCTACTTCACCTTGTAAATATCTGCAATCCACATCGTTATGGAATTCACACCAGTGATCTGGGTTCTATTTGGATTTGATCGCATCTCTTTGGGCCACTTAACCTTGTCTCCCATGTTCCTCAATATTGAGACAAGTTCAGTAGTACTTACATTAAAGGTATGATCCCCAATTCGAGTATTACCTCTAGGTCGTTCATCTCGATCTTTTCTGAATCTAGACGAGGATGAGACTACATCTCTACCTTATGGTCTATAGTTAGACCTAGTGCTTTCGAACCTGGGACGAATATCGCGTCCCGAGGGTCCTAAGTAAGGATCGTGCCTGTTTTTACCTGATCTTCTGTTTGATTCAGGACGTCTGGATCTGGAATTATTTTCATCTATCGAACGAGCAATGATATCTTCCTCTATTTCTGAGTTTAGTACTATACATGTTATATACATCGTTCCATGTTGTAGCGGGGAATTCTCTTAGACTTTCCTTAAGTCGTCTCGTGGCTTCTGAGCTTTTTTTGTTTAAGTTGCTTGCAAATGTCATGACTACCCAATTATCAGGCATCCTGGGTAACTGCATTCTTTCTCGTTGAAACCTGTCTACAAACTCACGGAGTAGTTCCGCGTCTCCTTGTTTTATTTTGAATATGTCTTCCATTCTTTTCTCAACTTTTTGTGCACCAGAGTGTGCTTTTATAAATGAATCTGCAAGCTTAGCAAAATAGTCGATAGAATTTCCAGGGAGAAGAGAATACCAGGTTAGGGCTCCTTTGGTAAGTGTTTCTCCAATTTTTTTGACAAGGACTGATTCAATCTCTTGTTTCGTTAAGTCGTTGCCTTTTACTCCAGTAGTGAAAGCAGTTATATGATCACGTGGGTTAGTTGTTCCATCATACTTGGGAACGTCAGGCATGTTAAACTTCTTGGGTATAGGCAAAGGTGCCGCACTTGGCTTCCAAGGTTGTTGAGAATACCTATCAACATCAATGCCTTTGATAATAGGCGGTACTCCAGGAAGTTGTTCGATGCGATTGTTCTTCTCCTTCATATGTTTCTGCATGGTTAGCAGTAAATTTTGTAATTCAAAGTTATTAGATATACCTGGTCTCGCTTCGAGAGATTCATTAGGAGTATCTCCTCTTCCTGAGTTTGCCAACCAAATTGAGGATTTTCCATGGTGATGATATTATTGGGGGGTGGTGTCGGTGGTGTAGGTAATGCTGCTGGTAAATCCCTCGCAAATTCTTGCAAAGCTTGGCTCACATACTCTGCAATCATTTGCTTTACATGATCTTGTTCCACCGTTTGATCATTATCACCATTGTTGTTATTGGATCTTTCTGGGGCTTGTTCCCTTGAACCACGTGGGGCTCCTAAAGGCGATGGAACTGGGGTTCCATTCCTTTCCTGGTTGTTGTCGTTGGAGTTCGACATAGTTCAGAGGATATCACTTGAAAAGAAAACAAAGATTATCAGTTTTCCGTTAACGGAACCAATTTGTTTAACCAAAGAATTAGATCCTTTGACTAAAGCTATTTCTAGGATGAACACGGGTTACTGATAATCAAGGAAATAGAGAAAAATAAATAATAGACAATAATTGCAGAAATATAGAAAAGCAAAGTAGATTGTGTTCGAGAATCAGATGCCTTTACAAGTTGTATTCCCCTCCCTTATATAGGAGATTCCTTGATATAACGTACAACTCTTGCTATGGTTTCCCATTAATGACTAATTATGACATTAATGAGGCGATACAAAGAATAACGGTAATTGGGGTACGGTTACATAACGTAAGAGTGATCAATTGTGGGTTCTTGAATCTGTTCGTAGCTTTGTCCAGATTCACTCTGACCGTGTCTCTTCCCTGTTTTGATCAGGTTGAGTTTCCCGTGGATGATAAGCTCGAGGATTTATTGAATCGTGCATCTTTGTTCCGTGCCTCTTCAAAGAATCACATCCAACTGTCACGTTCTCATGTGTCCACATAACTGGCTGAGTTGTCAAAAGCTGGCTTACGTGTGAAACTTTTTGTTTACCAATATAGTAGTTCCGCATCTCCTTGTTTTATTTTAAAGATGTCCTCCATCCTTTTCTCGACTTTTTGCGCACCGGAGTGTGCCTTTATGAAAGAATCTGCAAGCTCAGCGAAAGAATCAATAGAGTTTTCAGAGAGAAGAGAATACCAGGTTAGCACCCCTTTGGTAAGTGTTTCTCCAAACTTTTTAACTAGGACCGACTCAATTTCTTATTTTGTTAAGTCGTTGCCCTTCACTCCGGTGGTAAAAGAAGTCACATGGTCGCGTGGGTCGGTTGTCCCGTCATACTTAGGAACGTCAGGCATTTTAAACTTCTTGGGAATAGGTACAGGTGCTGCGCTTGGTTTCCAAGGTTGTTGAATATCTATCAACGTCAATGCCTTTGATAACAGGTGGTACTCCGGGAATTTGTTCGATTCGATCGTTTTGGTCCTTCACCTATTTCTGCAAAGTTTGTAATTCAGAGTTATTAGACATACCTAGTCTCGCTTCGAGAGATTCATTAGGAGTATCTCCCCTTCCTGAGTTTGCCAACCCAGACTGAGGATTTTCCACGGTGATGGTATTATTGGGGGGTGGTGTCAGTGGTGCAGGTGACGCTGCTGGTAATCCCCTCGTAAATTCTTGCAAAGCCTGGCTCACATACTATGCAATCATTTGCTTTACCCGATCTTGTTCTACCATTTGATCATTATTATCGTTGTTGTTATTGGATCTTTCTAGGGATTTTTCCCTTGAACCACGTGGGGTTCCATTCCTCTGCTGGTTGTTGTCGTTAGAGTTCGACATAGTTCAGAGGATATTGCTTGAAAAGCAAACAAAGATTATCAGTTTTCCGGTAACGGAACCAATTTGTTTAACCAAAGAATTAGATCCTTTGATCAAAACTATTTTTAGGATGAACACGAGTTTCTGATAACCAAGGCAAGACTGATTATTATAAGTAATTAAATAAAGAAAAATCAATGAGATGCACGAAAAGTAAAGTGTATTTCCATAGTAGTTCGGATGTACTTTACAGGTGATATTTTACTCCCTTATATAGGGAATTTCCTAATATAACGTCTGCCATTTTCAGTGATTGAGCATTAATGACTAATTATGACATTAATGTAACGTTACAATGAGTAACCGTAACTGTTGTGTAACATGTGGATCACTAATTGAAGATCTCTGATCTGCCCTTTGTTCCGCCCAGATACATTTTGACTGTGTCTCTTTATCTTCTCAATCATGTTGAGACTTCCATAGCTAATTAACCCGTGGGTGTGATTTGCCGTGCCTCTTTGCCTCATACCTCTTCATAGAGTCCCGTCCAGCTGTCGTGTCTTCATTGCTCCACATAGACTGCTGAGTCATCAAGATTTATTATACGTGTGAAGCTCTTTTTTACTAATACAATTACCCCGCTACAAGTTGTAGTAATAGAAGATATTAAATCTTTACTTTATTTATAGTCTCAATATAACCAACCACTTTCACGAATACTTAAAAACTCAATAAGTTTCTTTGAGA
Source organism: Nicotiana paniculata (assembly GCA_005239505.1). Taxonomy (NCBI): domain Eukaryota; kingdom Viridiplantae; phylum Streptophyta; class Magnoliopsida; order Solanales; family Solanaceae; genus Nicotiana; species Nicotiana paniculata. The sequence goes on from ML356864.1 coordinate 4,433, forward strand.
CTTACTACGATACAATACCTTATCGATAATAATTTTATTTCTCCAAAATAGTACAATTGGCTCTTCCAGAGTTCTCAATTAATTTTGTACTGTCACATATTCATCAACATCCATATGATGAATATTTCTCTTAAAAAGAAAGTTATACCGTTATGGTCATGGTCAAAATTATATGCAAGATCTGTTTCTTGCATTACTGTTGTTCTTTATTAATCACATTGCCAAAATATTTTGGCATATAATAGGTAAGTGACCAATGACCATTCATGCCATAATAATAAAATTATTTTTTTATTTTATCTCAAACCTCTTTGTAGAGGTTAGTGTAGTATATTCACTATCACTAGCACGTTCATATTCTTCCAAGAATGAATATGTATTCATAAATCACCTATTGTCACATTCACATCATGAATGGACCATAACCATATATATGTGCTTTACAAAATCTCATGTCAAATCGATGACAAACATTACTTTCATGGAGTGAAAGTTTATTTTGAGAATCCTTATTGTTTTCATTATCACAATGATGACGATTGTAATTTCGCCTATTACCATGTCCACATTTATTGATACCATCACGGTATAATTTTGTCTTCTTTCAGACTTATCATATATTGCTACCACATTCTCTTAAGGGAACAAGAATGAAGCAAATTCAATGGGACGGATTTCCACTTCTTGTGCTCAAAAGCATACATGAATTTAATCATGGCAAAACATAGAAATTTTACCACTTCAGGTGGTTATAATTTCACACAAGCTCTATTAGAGTTCTAATTAAAATTTATTGACTTTGCTTGTATTTAAAATCAAAGTGTAGAACTCAAGAATTTAAAAGAGAAAAATAAGATAAAATACATATCTTAAATCCAGAATTAATTCTTGAAGGAAGTTCATGGAACAATTGACAATCACTATACCCAAAGCAGATGCCTAGTATAGGAATATCAATGCATTCAAGCAGGAGCCGCACACAAATTCCTATATCTTTTCTCCACATGTGGTTTAATTTCTCAAACATTAGACAATTTAGTATATCTACAAATTAAAACAACCGCCCTCTATTCAATTGGTTAGAGTCTCGTGCTGATAACGTGTTATAAAATAATAAAAGAAGAAGAAAAGTATTGCAGTGAAAAGTAGGGAGAGAGAATTCTTATCAATTACAGTGGAATAGACCTCCTCTGTTTATAGGGGAAAAGTGACTTAGTCAGAAAGTAACAAACCCTAAAATCTCTATAAAATATAGACATTCATCTTAATACAATTTTATTTATAACAAAAGATGCATAACCATGTATATACATAATACTAGGGTTCGAGATTTTGAGTTAACTTTGTGATGTACGGTTCAGATTTATCTAGTATAGGCATAAAATAAGTTATATAGTGCTCAATATCAACGCAAAAGTCGTCCCTTTTTTAACTAAACATGACTCATCAAGGTACAAAACATAAAGTCGGTGAAATAACCTTTTCAATTACAGTATTAGATACTATTTTAAATGGAAGAAATTCAAAATAACCAGATTTACAAGTAATCATTAAAAAATAACCAAAATTTAAAAGTAATTAAAATTTAGCCGTTTTTCATATAAAAATAAATTTGAACAAAAACATTGTTCAAAATCCGAAAAATATTCCAGCATAATATACTGGAGTTTCAGTATAATATACTGATCCAGCATAATATGCTGAAATTTCATACACAGGTGCTCCAATCTCCAATATATTATACTAAAATTTTCTGTGTGTTGGAGTTCCAGCATAATATGCTTCAAGTTGATACACAGGTGCGCCAATCTCCAGTATATTATGCTAGCAATTTCTGTGTTGCAGCAAAATAGTGGCTATTTTTCAATGACTTTACCAACATTGGCTATTTTTCAATTACCAATCCGAAAACTGGCTAGCCCGTGCTATTTTCACGTTTTAAATCGATGTGTTGTTGGATATTAAATTCTGAAATATTGTTCCAATATTTACACGACAAGCTTATACTAGACATAAACTCGGTGCAATTGCACCTTGTATGATTTTAACTTCATAATATATATCAAACCAAACACTAGAAAATGATCCATAAAATATAATTTCAAAAGGTAAAGCATTTTCAAAGTAATGGAGTGGTACAAGAATTGAGCAACAATGATTGCTGGTTCCTGAGAATAACATAACTACATAGAGAAAATCAGTAGAGAGAATTGTAGGTCCAAAAGGTGGCGAGAATGGAGATTATGCATATTAAAAGTGAAGGAAGAAGAGTAACATTCAAGAGCATACTCTCCCCTAAGTACCCGGCAAGAGTTATAGTTGCATCTGCGATTACCCGAGCAATGGTTCCGGCTTCTGTAGACAAGAGGCCACCGTTGTAGGTTCCGCGAGAAAGTCTAGATGACATGACTCGCGAGAGGAGTGACAAATTTACACCTGGAGCAAGTGAAAACACCGATTTATAATGTAGGTGTAAGAACTGAAAAAATTGCCATTTTCATCAAGAAGATCGCCGCCTTTCAAGTTTTGTTATATGCCAAAGAAGTGCTATATAACTATGAACCCCACATATACATATGTTGGTGAATAGAAGCAGATCTAGGATTTAAATTTAATGGGTTCAATATTGCACTGAACTCACTATACTGTTAACACTTTGGCGCTTCAGATCTAATGTTTGTTGAGATTTTAATAGGTTTTTACATACATATCTGTATTCCGTATCGAAAGTTCTGGGTTCAGATGAAAGCACAGTCAAAAGGCTACATCCGCCTTTGTTAAGGAAAGATTGATTTATCTAAATGTGCTGCAGTTAGCTTTCTCAAGGAAGAAAACATAAGGGATCATACCTTCTAAAACTTCAGCAGATACAAACAATAAGAGCCCTGAGCAGACATATTGTGGCACAGAATACTGGAATACAACTTGAAAACTCATGAGTATACCAAGACAAACCATAATTTCAGATGCCAACAAAATTTGCCTGCAAACAAAAAGAAACTCAATATTCAAATTCCGATGGTGAAGATTCATCGTTGTGACTTACTGTTGAACAAAAATTTGTCCAATTTCTATATAAATCTAATTAGATGCATTTATTTTCACCTTGATCGCAATATTAATAGCTAGGTATTACAAGATGAGACTTGAACTTTGTTATATTTTTATGCAGACATAGCTGCCAAAACATTTTAGGCGAAGCCATGAAAAATATAGATTACATGCATGAACATTCCGCCGAGAAACTTAAGGAATCAGGGAACAAGTGTATAGAAAGTAAACAGCCATAGTATATTCTCGTACAAAAGAAATTACCTGTCCTCAAACATGTTACTTATATAGCTCCCAACAACAAGATTTACTGGAAGAACGGTGAGACCAAGACACGCAAGAAAAACTGCCACAGTGCTTGTTGACCAGCGAAAGTAATATGTCGTGACGACGCTAGATTCAGAGAGTAAAATTTCCATGGCATATTTCAGCATAAAGTAGATTAACAATTGAACCTGGATACATCAAAGAGTCGTGTCAGTAGTAGAAGATGAAATCTTCTAATATGATATGTAGCCTGTAAGACCACCATCCAACAAAGATGTTTTCCATATAAAAAGACCAAATATTCAACATCTCTATCGACACCCTACCACACGCCTTAGGCCTGCCAATTGGAGCTTCAACAACATGACACGGGGAGCCAACACTGGGACACACTGTAACAGGGATACCATGTAAAGTAATGAACCTTGGGTCTAACTCAACTCCAAAAGCTAGCTCATGAGGTAAGGATAGCGCAAGACCATACTAAAAGACCAAATATTACACACAATAAAAGCAACTAATTTCACTGGATCACTCTGTCAAACAAAAAGAATATTACTTATTGGTTTACGGAAGAAAAAAAAACAAGGAGCTCAAAGTTGAACATATACCTTCACAGAAGGAGTGAGTAATCTGTATGCTGCTGCTATGGAATTTACGGGTTGATGGGACTCCTCGGAAGTTTCTTCACTCTCGTCACCATCTTCTTCATCCTCATCTTGTTGATTCTCCGGTGATTTTAATAGCAATGGTTCCACAACACCCTTTTCAAGGGCATCTGGTTCGAGCAACAAAAAGATTAATTATCAGCTCCTATTTAATAAGTATGGACCTTATTACACCAGCCTTTACACATTAATGCCCACTTCAGCAATAGAAATTCAATATCATTTATGATGTAACCTTACCTATATAAGCACGTAATGAGAACAGTGATCATGAAAATATTTCCTACTTCACAAACCAACGCTTTCATTTTTGAACTTTCAAAAAAAACAAGTGTAAGTAGCACACTGTATTTCCCTTAACATTGGATAAATAGCACGCTCTACTCTAATAATCTTAATAATGCTTCAACCCAATCTACAAAGTTCAAATATGAGTTGGAAAATGTATGTTTGTGAGAGACTAGATATGTCGACCGACATGCATATATATATATATATATATATGCTGGGAAGACACCGATATATGGCAGTTGCAGGCTCATAAGCCCATAAAAAATTAGGAAAAAGTTTCTTATAGTCAAACTTAATGTTCCCCGGGGTAAAGACCGAGTTATTATTATTCAGGAGAACCATATAACAGAAAATCATATACTGACAATGCAGTGCACATCACACATGTGAATATTATACGATTTTAAAATAGAACGACACAAAAGAGAAGGAAAGAAAAATGTTCATCTTTAATTTGTCACCTTTTCTCTAAATTGAATTTGATATGGGTGGGTTAAATTCAAAGCCTCTTGAACGAGAGGACTCCAGACCTAGGATTTTGTATTATTCTGCATTTCCTATTTTCTTCAGATTACAGAGGTTAAGGGAAAAGAGAGCACAAGGGCACTAATATATGCAGCTCTAATAGCCAAAACGAGAAGTAGAATTTACCAGCATTAGATTCTTGAGGAACATTGTTTACTTCAGTCTCGCGAGCAGGTTCTTTAAATGAGATCCATAGCCATACCAAATAAATTAACCATGCAAAAGCCATAAGCCAACCGGGCAAAGTATCTTGATTGAAGGTCAACTTGTAAATCTTAAAATTTGTCTGAAGTAAACCAGCAATTGCAGGGCCACATGCCATTCCAAGTGCGCTAGCACTAACAAAACCAGCTGAAGCCTGCATCCTGAGTCTAAGAGGCACGCAGTCACTGATGTACCGACGGTTCACTGCTCTGGCGGAACCAAAACTGCAGTTCACGAAAAAGGGCAAGCCACCATCTTGTAAACTTGTAGTCAGATCGATAATTATGTACAAATTCAATCAATAAATCAATCAATCAACTACTCCTCAATCCTAAAAATAGTCGAGGTTAAACTATACGCATCCTCAATATTCATTCTGCTTTATGCAGACTCATTGCTTTCTTATATAGAAAACCTCTTCTTAAGGGCAATGGGTGGGCATTATTCAAAATTAAAGATGGCGCCTTCTTTAGATATCATATTTGTCTGTACATTGATATATAAGTATTTATCATCCTGGAAAATACCGAACCTAATGTAAGTCTAACAACCACAATTAGAGCATTATTTCAACTTGTCGGTATATATCACCTTGTAAATCCTTTACTTCTATTATATTATGTTCTTAGCTAAATTTGTATTGATTCTGAGAGATTGTCAGTTATTGTATACAATTTCTGCTCGCGTAATTCTACGTCAATTTTGTCATGTAATTTAACTAACAGTTAAGGAAATCCATTGGCGACAATGTACTTGAGGTTTAACAGACAAATACATACAAGTTAACTAAACAACTTTGCTTTCTACAAGATTGACAATATATCACCAAGTTTAACTAACACACATGCAAAATTAAGGACATAAAAAGAAGACACAAAATACACAATAAACTATCCTCCAACCATCACCACCCCCCCTTCCCAAGGACAAAAAAGAAATATTTAAAATATACAATAAAAGATAACACATGTATAGATGAACTTAGCTGGAGAGGAGGGAGGAGAGAGATATTTACCCGCAACATAAACGACCGATAAGCAGAACCGGTATTGATTTGAGATCATATGCCAACGCATACATGGCATTCCCAATAAAAAGAATTATACTGCTAAATACCAGAGGTCTGAAATAAGACCTGTTTGACCAAGCACTGAAATACACAGACGAAAAAATCTGTGCGACAGCCATGGCTCCGATCACAATCCCACATACTGTTGCAGCAGCACCTAGGCTCATAGAATAATCATCTGCCGTTGGTACAATAATATATGTATTAACCATGTAAAGGAAAGTATTTGCCAAGTTCAACAGCAGCGACATAAAATGGTATTTCTGATCATCAACTTGTGCCTCAACAGGAGAGGGTAACTCTTCTTGCATGATAAGTGCATGTTGAGCCAAAAAGTTAAGGAAGTTTGTTGAATGACTTAATCTATCAACAGCCGCTTGCATTGAGTCAACTACAGGGTCCTGCAAAAAAGCTCTGTACCAGATAAGAAAAATAGCTGAGCATGTCTAGAATTTAGATCTAGAGCTTAACAGCACAAACTATAATTTTTATAAAACCTGAACAAATATCCAAAGCTGATTAATAGAATTAAACTAAAACCTGAAGTGGAAGAGCTGGCTGGTCATAAATTGACAAGTAGCTTCCTTGACGGTCTTGAAGATCAGCGAGATTACGAGATATCGCTCCAACAACTGCCCCTAATCCCTGCAATCATCATTCAGTGACGGCTTGCTTTAGAGATACTAGTGCAAACAAATCTGAATCTCATGTTTAGTCAAGAAACGACATCGCGGTAATGACCAAAAAGGCAAATCTCAGAATAAAAAACCAAGTTGTAGTGGCAGTTGTTGTAGCAGCAGTAGCATTATTATAGTAAAAGAAGAAGAAGAGTAGACTAGCACTTTGAGGTTAGCATAAAATATACCACGTGCTTGAAAACTTGCTGAAGTTGGGAATATGGATGATTAGCCCGGGTTTTGACATAGTAATCAGTGAACTTATAGCCAAAACGTTTGTCAAATTTTTTAAGTATCTTCCGTAATCCAATAGCATTTATTTCGACGAAATAGAGAAGCTTTAGAAGATCACGCCCCACAGCTTGATAAGCTTCTCGTAGCTCATTTATTTTGGATATATCAGGCTGTTCTTGAAGAGAATCTTTCTTTTCATTAAGTTCAGATATCCTGCTCGCAAGAACTCCTTGTTGTTCCAATAAAAAGAGAACTATTGTTTCAATCTGCAAAAAAGTTAATAAGAAAAATATCATATCTCCATGATGTGCCTGAAGCATTTTTCGCTATAAGAAGTATTCCTTTGATCCAATTATGCATAAATAGTACGAGCAAATAAAAGGAATACTACTGACCTCTCCAAACCTGTTAGAACATAAACAGTGTAAGAAACAAATGATGCAACAGCCATAGCAAGAAACAAATATGGCAAATAAGACAGCGATTGAAACAAGAACCTGCTATCCCCTAAAAGTTTGATCTAGAAAACAAAATTATTTCTGTAAAATGAGCAACTGATTATTTTAGGAGACTGAATACTGATGTTGCTTCAGTCACTCAATCGTACTCACAACTAATGTTAAGCATATACACATAGTCTTTTTCCTTATTCAAGAAAAGACCAAGAATTATTTTGCGGAAGAATAAGTTAGTCAATGGAAGAGCCTCCAAAATCACTCTTAATATTACAACATCCTAGAAACCTCTCGCAATAAACATTGACAAACTCCAAAGTTGATAAATTGGCACAGGAGAACAAAAACTCTAATACGATTGAGTTGATATGCACATCGATGTACTCCTCACCTGGTTGTCCAACATTCTGGAGAAATCCTTGAGAACATATCGCCGATCCAATGTTACGGCTTGGCTTTGGTTAGCGTACTGCTTAACCTTCTTCTTCATTAATTTGTAATTGATATAGTATCTGCAACAAAATTGATCTTTACCAACATATATAATAATGCAGATTCAATATAAATGTACTTCTCTTGATTCCTTGTCTAATTTCTCCTCTGACTAATCACTACTGCATTAAAGTATCCAGGTAAAATTTTCTCTCTTTTACTAGAAGAATAAAAGAGAACACATTTCTTTAATCCTCTAAAAGCAAGACATTGTTTTTCTGCATTGCAACTATTGTTACTTCATTTTTTTAAATTAAAATACATTATCAATTAGGATTATAAGAAGGTTTGTGGTCAACAGGTATTCAACATATATATTGAGTTCACAACATGACATTTTCTACAACTGTGTTTGTGCCAAAATAAAACATAGCAAGTTTGAAAGTTCATCTAGAAATTCAGCATAAGAGCATCACTAAGATCAAATCCTGCATAATTTTACACGAAAATTTGCGCTATCTCTAGTTTCCGCCAACTTGAAACAAAAGAATGGATACAAGAAACTAGCTCTATATAAAGGACATTGGACATACCCTTGCCATTCTTGGATTTGTCGATCCTTCAATTTTTTCCCAAAAGCAACCATTTTTATCTGCATTTACTCAAAAAAAAATAAGGGGAATGAGATAAATTGCAAAGCCACATTTCAAGTGATGAGAAATTGATTTACATAGAGTATGCAGCTAGTGTTTTTGGGTGTTGGACATTGAATAAGAAACTATACGAATCCAAATCCAAATTGCATATTAGCACTGGTAGACTTATTGAATAAGACCGCTGTCAAGCTATGTTGCTCGGACACTCCGAAAATGTTATTGGGTGTGTGTCGGATCCTCCAAAATCGGCCTCATTTTGGAGAGTCCGTGCAACATAGCTGTCAAGTCGTTGCTAAGGTTTAGAGGAACAAAATGCATCAGCAAAATTATTGTTGAACACCATTTAAGTTTGACATATCATGGCAACCTTAAACAACTTAAGTGTCATATCAAAATTCAGAGGGAAAGAATCATTCAAGATTTACGTCAAGTATTGGAAATTCGACTAGAGATAACGTGAACACATCCTCTAATTTTATTCTAATATGTTATGATTTGCATCTTTTTTCTTTGTAGTTAGATGATACATACTTTTTCTCTACAATCTTCAATTTCAAGCTAAAGAAAACATGCTTATATTTCAGTTGAGAAAAAAAGGAAAAATAGTGCAATTTATACAGAACCAGAGACCAGCTGTATTCAAACCAATTTAATCAAAACTTGAGTTTTAAAAGATTTTTTTTTTCACATGCTTATATCAAAGCTCAGTCATTCACATGCAATTCAAGTAGATTACACCAGTAACACTACAATTTCCAAATTAAAAATTAAAACTTGATTAGAAAAAAAAAACTTCTAAATTCCATACAAAAGGTGATCTAAAATTTCACAAAAAATACAGAATTCAAAAAAAAGGGGAAATTAAATAGCAAAAGCTGTACATCATTTCAGTTGACAGAACTTCAAATTAATCTAATACATACACTGATACACACACACACACACATATATATCCCATTTACAAAACAAAAAATTTTATAAGCAAAAATTAAGCATTCATATAAAAAGCTCAAAAATTTCACCAAAACACACACACACAGAGAGAGAGATATCCCATATAAAAAATCACAAACTTTATAAGTAAAAATTCAGCATTCATATAAAAAGCTCAAAAAATTCAGCAAAACACACACACACACACACACACAAAAACAAAAATAATAAACCAAACAGCACAATTTTGTTTTTTTAAAAAGAAGCCAAATTAATGAGCAATAGCAGTACATGACTGGGACGAACATATACACACACATACACACACGCATATGTGTGTATGTATATATGTACAAATATATACATATATGTGTGTGTGGTGTGTGCAGATATTCACGTGAAGAGTTCCAAAAAAAATTCTGATAAAGGAAAACATTACCTTGATCTATACGTGTCCGCAATTTGCAGAAGGTTTTTTTAGATGAACATCAACAAACACAAAGCTCTATTTTTTTAATTTTTTAATTTTTATACAGAAACAAAGATTCAGAAAATCCAATGGAATCTTAAAAGGATAGCAACAGTTCGAACTGGCTATTTATTTTATTTTTTTTAAAAAACGAAAAATTCCTGATACGATTGATTTCTGAAATCAAATTTGGAATTATTCGCTCAAAAATGCTAACTTTGCAAATTCAATATTTTCTATATTTCTTCTTCTTCTTCTTTCATAGGTAACGAAGAAATCAGCAAATTCTCCTAATTTTTTTATAGAGAGGAGGTGACGAGAAGATTTATAATTATGGTTGCATAAATAATAATTCTCCTGTTTTAATTAGCACGTGTTCTCTATCTTTATTATTAGGATTATTCTTTTTTATTTTAAATTTTTTGATAACATAGTACATAATAGTAGTATAGATTAATTTCATCAGACTTTTATTATTTTAATTATACAAAATTAAGTTAGAGGATGGTATTAATTATTTTCTTACTGATTCAGCTAAGTGGCTACCATTTTAGTTGAGTCAATTCATCCTGTCTTTTTGTAGCCGCCACCAACAAAATAGAAAATTTCGGAATTAATTCTTATCTCAGCTAACCTAATTATTAGCATTTATTATCTTGCTATTTAAAAGTAATTTTACATTTATTCGTGAAGGATTAAATAATAATATTTTAAATTACAGTATTGATAAAATTATTGAGTATTTATTTTTTGGGAGATAAAAGGTGCAGTTTACTAATATCTTTTAAGAAATTATGACTTTTAATCGTTTCGAAAGTTAAGACGTTATAGTTAATTTATTTGCTAGATATTTTTTTTTCTTTGAGTTTCTTTTAAATTTTTTGAACTTTTAATATATTTTATACTTTCCGTGTTATAGTTTGTATTATTAAATTAAAAATTAAAAAACTTAAAGCTCCGTGGAGCTTACGCCCCATCTTAAGTCTTACGCCTCGTCCCATATCAAATAAAACATCTTATCTCACACACTCGTGTTTTAAAATACTGACAATAACTTATAATATGATAAGTATCAATATTTTAAAAATTAGGTAATATACGAGCAACAACCATATTTAAATTAGTATGTACACTATAAAATTTTCTGTAAAGCAACAATCGTTTTTTTTTCCTCCGGTATCTGGTACCCACATTAGAGTTCAGTTATATCCGGATTCGCGTCGTAGGGCCTCATTCGAGGATAAGCGTTCCCTACTAACAATCTTTTCATACCCAAAACTCGAACTTAAAATCTCTAATTAAGGGAAGAATAATCTCATTCACCGCACCACGTCATTTGACTGTAACCCTAGTAAATAAGATGTAGCAGTAAATGTTGCAACATGAATGAAAAATTATGACATCATTGTGTTAGCATTTGGGGCCCTTTATTTATGATTCTGTATAAATTGGCCCACTCTCATGTGATCCTTTCTCCCCTTGGAAATTTGTTTTTTTTCCTTTTAAATATAGAATCTCAATGTAAGATTCTTTTCTTCAATGTGGGGCCCCATTTTATTTACTGATATTGATAAATTTTTTTTTTTTTTTTTTACTAATATCTTATTAAAATTATCATATAACTTAAAGAACATTAACATATTTTGTCACAAATCCGATAAACCTATCCATATGATGTATCAATCTACATATTTTTAACATGTAGCATGAGTACGCGATTACAAAGATTAATGATGTTAATTAAAAGAACTTTTTTTTGATTGTTTGGATATCAAATAACATGTGATGTCGTTAAGGATGAACATAAATGAACATTTTATGATGTCATTATGTTAGCATCATGGGGTCGTAAATAGAAGTATAGTTAGTACGTGAAGTTTATGAGTTCTCAACTTGCTATTAAATTTATGATTTATTTTAGTTATCGTATTTATAATTAAATATTATATATATTTAATAAAAAAAAATATATAAATAAAAAATCTAAGCAATAGTTAATGTGTTCGTTAAAAACCATAGCTCATTCTCCAGCGTTGCTAGGGGTGGATTTAGGGGAGCGGAAAGAGGTTAACCCAATCCCCTTTCTTCGTCGAAAAATTACATTATACATATAAGGTAAAATTTGATTTGTGTCTCTATATATTATATTTTGAATCCACCCAAAAGCATAATTCAGCGATCAAGGGGTCCAAAATCTTTATTAGGTTTTTCATTTAATTTACATTGGCCATACTCTGCCCCTGGCCGTAAAAGTGGTCATGATCTTGACTAATCAAAGATCAAAATATATTTTGATAATGAATTTATTCAAGTCAATGTATGTCCTTGTCAATTAATTGACACGACATTTCGTGCTATGAAGTAATAAGTAGTCCTCGCCAAATAAAATAAGTAGCCGTAACTTGAAAATTTATCCTTTTTATTTAATTATTATTATAGAATCCATACTAAAAAAACATATTCTAACACGCAATTATAGCAAAATTGATAACAATACACCTCTTGACTTCGATATGTAATTTTTGATTTACATCAGAAGAAGACGAGTCTTGGACAACTTATAAATCCCTTCCCTCTTAGCTTCTGACGACTTTTCAAATAAACATTAAATCCAGCCAACAATTTGTGTAAAAATTTCAATAATATATGGACCGATATGACACTAATAGAGAACAAGAAAAAGGGAGAGTTCAGTATGAAAAAAATAATCTTTCAGCAACCAAAATTTTTCTACTGAAAATATTTTCCTGCAACTCTAGGTAATTAATTAAACAAGGAAATATTACTACTAAAAACGGCTTCTTTCCGATCGAAAAAAGTAGCGGAAAATTTTCGACGGAATCGGTTGAAAAAGGCCAAAAATAATATATTCCGATTTTTATTAATGTTTTGTACCGACCTGACTGGTCGTTTTGAGCATTTGTACTTCGCTCGATAGTTTACGGGCGTGATTAGCTCCGTATTTTGACTTATGTAAATCGTCGATTTTGGTTTTCAGGTTATTCGGAATTGATTTGAAAGAATGATCCTCAATTAGAAGCTCTAAATTGGAAAAGTTTGACCAACTTTGACCTTTTAGTATTTGAACTCGGATTAGATTTCTTATGGTTCTGTTAGCTCCGTTGGGTGATTTTGGACGTAGGAGCGCGTACGGATTGTGATTTGGAGGTTTGTAGCAGAGTTTGGCTCGAAATGGCGAGATTTAGAATTTTGAAAAGTTTGACCGGGAGTAAATTTTTGATATCGGGGTCAATTTCGATTCCGGAAGTTGGAGCAAGTCCATAATGTCAAATGTGACTCGTGTGCAAAATTTGAGGTCAATCGGACGAGATTTGATAGGTTTTGGCATCGGTTGTGGAAGCTTGAAGTTTCAAGTTCATGGATTTCGAATTGAGGTGTGATTCGTCGTTCGATGTTGTTAAGTGTGCTTGAGTCCTCGAGTAGGTCCGTGTTATATTATGTGACTTGTTGGTATGTTTGGACATGGTCCCGAGGGGCTAGGGCGTGTTTCAGATTGATTTGAGATCATTTTCCTCCATGTTGTTATTGCTGGTTTCTGTTGTTGCCTGATGTTTCTGGTGTTCTTCGCGATCGCGAAGTGTAATTTAGGCTGCTGCGAATTTGTTCTTCGCGGACGCGATGGAAGGAACGCGTTCGTGAAAGGTAAGTTGATTGGGTTCCGCATTCGCAATGGGGCGTCGCGTTCGCATAGAACGGAAATTGAGGGAGTGAATGATATGTCTTCGTGTTCGCGATATAGGAGCCGCGTTCGCGAGGACTATGCCGCGAATGCCTAGAGTATTTTGTGCTGGTGTATTTTTGTTCATCGCGAACGCGATGGTATTGAAGCGTTCGTGAAAGAGGAGGCCTGGGCAGATTATTAAATACTCTATTTCGAGAGTTTCGGCCATTTTTGTATTTTTGGAGCTATGGAACTCGGATTGAGATGATTCTTGGAACAATTTTCACCATATGAATTTGAGTAAGTGTTCTCTGCTCAGTTTTGGTTATATTCCATGAATCTATCTTCGATTTTAGCTTTTGGTTGATGAATTTTAAAGAGAAAATTGGGGGTTTTGGCCTAAAATTTCATAATATGAATTTTTGAGTTTTGAACATCAATTTGGAGTCGGAATTTAGTGAAACTAGTATGGTTGGACTCATAATTGAATGGATTGTCGGATTTTGTGAGTTTTGTCGGGTTCCGAGGCATGGGCCCGAATATAGTTTTGGCCGAATTTGGGATTTGATTTAGGATTCGATCTTTATCATTTGGAATTATTTCCTTGGGCTTTATTTGATGTATTTGAGTTACTTTTTGCTAGTTTTGAGCCGTTAGGAGGTCACTACGCGTGTGATGAAATTTTTTGAGCATCGCTTGACTTGCTCGGTGTGTTTTGCCTAACTTTATTGAGAGAATTTTTTCTCCTATTTGTGATTGTTTGCTACATGCGGGGTGATACATATATGAGGTGACGAGCGTATATGTATGTGCTAGGTTTAATCATACTCGGGGGTGGATTATGTTATATTTATATTTGTAGAATTTCGTGATCTCTTGCTTCATGCCTTACTTGACTCTTAGAAGCTAAGAACATAAGCTTAAATGATAGGAATCAAGACTTAGCTTATAATAACATGATCAAACTTGACGAAAATTCTGAGAATATATTGATGTGTCTAATTTTGTCATCTCTATGCAAAATACAGTACTACGGCCTATATTCTTGAGGTACTACACTCTATGCTTGTATTGTGGATCATTGTGAGAATTGTGAAAGTATTTGAGGATTACGGTTCTCGATGGCTATTGAATCATTGTTGATTTTGGAAATATGTGATTGGGATTTGTTTGAAATATCTATTAAAATACTCTCCTTGATGTTATTAGTGCTTCCTGCCTTGTTTGTCATTGATATTCATATGCTTGGTAAGGAAGAGTGTAAAGCACGAAGGGTGATGCCGTGCCATTGTTTATACATTATCATGTGAGGGAGAGTGTAAATCATGAAGGGTGATGCCGTGCCATATCATTGAGAGTAAAAGCACGAATGGTGATGTAGTTCCACATTATTGAGAGTAAAAGCACGAAGGATGATGCCGTGCCATCATTTGAGAGTAAAAGCACGAAGGGTGATGCTGTGCCATATCATTTGAGAGTAAAAGCACGAAGGGTGATGCTGTTCCATTTCATTTATATTGTTATGCTTGTATGTTATCGTGAGGTCATGGAACGGTGGATGTTTCCGTGCAGGCAAGGATGAGGGACATGCATTATGTTTGATATCAGTCTTCCGTGTATATGTTCTTGTCTTTACCTTGAACTGCTATTGTCATAATTATAGATCTGATGTGATTTGTTGCCATTGTTCTTTCATGATCTCCATCTCAAGTGTTTTTGTGTTTGCTCATATCTTCTACTTGCTTAACTTGCAAATACCATGCATATTTCAATGCTTTTATAATTATACTCATGTTGTATCTATTTTGTTGCACCTTAGTGTAAGTCTTCCACCATGCTTGTCATTCATGCCCTTATTTGTTAACTTGTAAAGATCATTTGCTTCCTTCTTATTTGTTATATTTGTACTTAGGTCTCCACCATGCTAGTTAATTGAACTTGATAATCTTTGTTTTCCCATTTGTTGTTATTACTCACGTGCTTTCCGCCTAGTCTTTTACTGTTGCCCACATGTATATCCTCGTCCATTATTGTTACTTGCGTATTTCCTCCTTTGTAATTCCTGTTATCGTATTTCTGTCATCTGGTTGGTTCGTTATACGTACACTTGGAAGGATGAGTTGAACGCACGAAGGGTGTTGCCGTGCTAATTGATTTGTCACATAAATTTATTTATATATGGTGAGGATGATATAGAAGCACGAAGGGTGTTACCGTGCCATTTGACTTGATATCTTAGATACACTTCTCATACCAGGAAAGATTGTAAATCTTCTACTGTGATTCCTTCTAGTAATTGTTGACTGTCTCACAGAGTTGTATACGGTATTTTTATCTGTTATGTTTTGAACTGCCTATACTGTTAGGCTAATGTACAAGTTATAACCATAAGCGTCTTTCAACTAAAAACCTCATCACTACCTCGACGAGGTTAGACAAATACTTACCAGTACATGGGGTCAGTTAAACTGACACTACACTTCTGTACAATGTGTACAGATTTTTGGAGCAGAGCTGCTGGTGACGTCGGGTGCTGATTCGGAAGATGTTCATGCGTTTTGGATATAGCTGCCACTTGTCCTTGGTAGCTTAGGTTGTTTCTAATCTGTTTATGTAACCTTCAAATAGAACGTGTATTTATTTGTATCGGTTTTGAAATTTTAAGTCTTAGAAGCTCGTGATTCGTACTAACAGGTCTTGGGGTAAATTTATAAATGTTTAGTTATCTAATCTCTGTTCTCTCATAATCTCAGTTGAGTTGTATTTTCTGTTAGTTGGCTTACCTAGAGGGTTGAATGAGGTGCCATCACGACTTGTGGTTTTTGGGTTATGACATGTTTACAACAGATATTCTGTCTACATGTGTCACAAAATGTCACGACCCAAATTTCCTCTGTTGGGATGGAACCTAGTCTTAGGGACTAGGTAAGTCTAGCAGTTACTGAATAACAACAATAAATAAAGGAAAACTAACAGTGTTGATATAGAATCTCAACAGAATGTACAAACTTTCCCAAAACCGATTGTACAAGTCATAAGCTCTACGAATCTTCTACAACTTCTAAGTACAACTGTTTGGGAATAGATACAACAGTGTATGAATAATAAATACAAAGAAGGTGACTCCGACGCCTGCGAACACCAGCAGCAGGTTACCTTGAGTCTCCTCGGCAACCATCCACACAGCTACTATAATATATACATGGATCTGCACACAAAAATGTGTAGAAGTGTAGTATGAGCACACCACAGCGGTGCCTAGTAAGTATCAAGATTAACCTCGGTGGAGTAGTGACGAGGACTAGTCAAGACACCACTGGTCTACAAGATAAATAACATGAATGTAGAAATGACCAAACGTTACATCTATCTAAGACATCACGGAATAATTTACAACAATGACAATATAATGCGGAAGGCAATTAAAGAAATCAATCACGAAACAACACAAAATAACCCAGAAAGATAGACAACAAAACAAGCTAAACCGAATGGAAACACAATACAATAGAGAACACCAATAACTCAACTCTACATAGGTTTGTTCACATTGGGCCTTAGCCACTAAAATCCATATACTGGTGGAAATCTTTAAACAACAGTTCATATGAAAAACTTTTGCAAATAAAAATCATTTTAGTATGGAAGAGTTTCCTTGGAAAACATATTTTCTCCAAAAGTAGATATAAGTATATTTAATAGAGAGAATTACGTAAAACATAGTTTCTTTCAAAATACGAAACTTCTCAAAGATGCTTTCCCAATAAATGACTTCCAAATCTCATTTTAGGCAAGACTAGTGCTTTTCAAATACCTTCGATGTAAAAGTCATTGAAGTATAACCATTTCAAACCATTGCTTTTTCAATAACACTTTTCAATAAAATCCCTTGATCAAAATCTCCTCAAGATTTATCCACCGGAACTCAGTCCGTAACTCAGAAATTACCATGCCGTACAAGAGGAATATCAAATCTTGCCAATAAATGCAGTAAGATATCAGTAGGTATATCCAAATTTAGAACAACGAAATAAAAATGCAAAGACAAGTGCACGACATCACCCTTCGTGCTTTTACTCACATCCTCACTAAAACAAGTGCACGGCATCACCTTTCGTGCTTTAGTCTCATTCTCACCAAAATAAGTGCACGACATCACCCTTCGTGCTTTACTCTCATAACATGGTACAACATTTTCGTGCTTTAATATCATAACACGGCACGACATTATCCTTGGTGCTTTAATATCATAACATGGCACGACATTATCTTTCGTGCTTCAATATCATAACATGGCACGACATCACCCTTCGTGCTTTAGTACTCCCATCCTCACAATACACGACATCACCCTTCATGTTTTACACTCTTCCTCACCTAAACAATATCAAGAACAACAGTTTGGCAAGGAAAAACCAACAATATGACCCATGAATCACCACATCCCGGCAAGGGAGTCAACAATACAAACAATATCATTAACAACATAACCAGTAATAGAAACCACAACATCCCGACAAGAGAGTCAACACTACAAACAATATCATTAACATCATAAACAATATAGAAACCATCACATCCCGGGAAGGGAGTCAACAATACAAACCATATAATTAACATCATAGACAGTAACAGAAACCATAACATCCCGGCAAAGGAAACAGCTATAACCAATCTCACCTAAACAGTTAACTTCACGGAATAACACTCAGCTTAAACAGAAGGCCCAATAATTGGCAACATCAAGGAAATACCAATAACATAAATGTCTAACAATTAGACCTAAGTGGCATTTAAGGGAATAGTCATATAAATCACAATGTAAGACTCACGGGCATGCTTGACTCCAACGAATAGATGTTCCAACTACGGCTAGTCAACTATAAGGCTAGATGACACTAATTATAGTCAATTAGGCAAGCTAGGAAGAAAATATANTAACAACCAAGGATTCAAGTGTAACAGTTACAAATCGTACACAGGTAATATAAGAATATACAAATCTTAAAAGGGAAATCTAATTGGAAATAAGTACGAGTACACACTCGTTACCTCGCATACTCGGAATATAATCAACAAGGAAGACTCAATCCTAAGGGGTAGTTCCCTCACACAAGGTTAGGCAAGATACTTACCTCGACTCCAAGAATCCAAATCAAGCCTCTAGCACCGCTTTTCCTCTCGAATCCGACTCTGAAACAATCATATCTAGACATAATTGTCCCAATAACATCAATAAATTCTAAACAATTCAATTCCAATGCTTAATTATAGAATTCCCAACATTTTTCCTAAAATTCCAAACATTGACCCCGGGCCCGCTTGGTCAAAACACGAGGTTCGGACCAAAACCCGATCACCCATTCACCCACGAGCCCGAATATATAATTTGTTTTGAAATCCGACTCCAAAACAAGGTCAAATTCCCAAAAATTCATAAAGCCCTAACTCTACCCAAAAATCCCAATTTCTACCTTTGATTTCATGTTTTTAGGCCTAAAATCTAATAGATGTTGATGAGAAATGAAAGAAAACGAGTTAAAGATTACTTACCTAAGAAATTATGGTGAAGAAGTCTCCCAAGAGGAGTGGAGAATAAGAAGTTTAAGAAAAATGGGTTTAATCCCGTAATGAATTCTGTTTTTGACATTTAAAATCACTGGGCGAAAATACACAGTGCGTACGCGGGCAAAACTCCGCGTTCGCACAGGGTTAACAGGGGATGCCTATGAGTTCGCGTGCTAAGTGCCGCATTCGCACAGGGTAATTACTACCCAACCCCCCAGGTCCCCTCTACCACTGTGCGTTCACACCCCAACCCCCGCATTCGCACAGTAGGTCCTACACAGCCCTCCGCGTTCACACTTGACATGGTGCGTTCGCACAGAGTACTTCCTACCCAGACCCCCCAGACCTCTATAACCCTGTGCGTTCGCACTCCCTTAAGTGTGTTCGCACTTCCTTAAGTGTGTTCGCATAGGGTAAAATACCTGGACACTAGAAAATGCATTAAACACCAGATATTTCTATGTTTTCACACCCCGACACCTACCCGAAACTCACCCGAGCCCCCGGGGCTCAAAACTCAATATGCACAAAACCTCAAAAACATCCTACTGTCACGGCCCGAAATCCCACCTTCAGGCCGTGATGGCGCCTAACGTTGCACCCACTAGGCAAGCCAACGTATTAACTGAATTGATTTATTAACAAGTGAAAATAACAAACACTGACTAGATAATTGAGATAAGGTGCGGAAGCATTAACAAAATCTAAATAACCATAGCTAATAATGAAGAAATCCCTTTAAGTACAAAACCCAGAAATGGAGTCACAACCTCACAAACCAGTCTAAGATTTAGCTAAAAATAACAGTTTGAAATAAAATGATATATCTGTCTGGAAACACATAGATGACAGAATGAAAGATAGACAGTGACGCCGAGATCCACGAACGCCTGCGGAACTACCTCGGTGTCGTCTGGAATGGACTGAAGGACACTCCCCCTAACGATGTCCACTAGGTCCAGCTGCGTAATCTGCACAACATAAAGAAGTGCAGGTGTAGCATCAGTACAACCGACCCCATGTACTGAGTAAGTGTCGAACCTAACCTCGGCGAAGTAGTGACGAGGCTAGGACACGACAACAAATTGTACCTGTGCAGTTCAATAATATAGCAGAAAATAAACAAAAATACAGTTACGGGGAAAAACATGATGGGGATAAGAGGGGAAACACTTGCTAAAATAGTAGAATCAAGTACTAACGAAAATGTAGAAGTAAAACGGTAAATAACAACCCGAAACAAGTAAGATAGACAGGAGAAGGCACGACATGACCCCTCATGCATAGCCTCAAAATCACACGGCACAGAATTCCCCCTCGTGCATAAATAATAATGACTCGGCACGGAATGTACCCTCGTGCATAAATAATAATCAGTCGGCACGAAATGTTCCCTCGTGCATGATGAGTATAAAAACAACAATTGATATGAAAGTTTAACAATACGACATTTCAAATGTACAGAAATAATCAACAAAATTCTATTGTCCCGGCAAGGGACTCAGCTATAACCAATCTCACTCAGAAGTATAATGTCAACAGTAAGATCCTCGACCGAACACATAATCAATAACTTTATACGTCATGAAGTAACCTCAAGGTACCACTTCCAAGGTTCCCAATAATTCACAGCACAGAGAATATCGAAGAACATTAAATAACTCATCAAAATTCGACTCACGGGCATGCTTGAACACAACATATAGGTACTTGTCACCTCACCTATACGTTGGACATGAATTACACATAGAAAATAAGACTCTATACCTAATCCCTCAAGCTAAGGTTAGGCCAAACACTTACCTCGGCTCCAAGAATGCAAGTCAAGCCTTAATCACGGCCATTCCTCTTGAATCCGACTCCGAAACGATAATATCTAGACATAATTGACTTAATAACATCAATAATTAATCAATAACTGAGTCCCAAATCCTAATTATACATTTCCCATAATTCTTCCAAAAATACCAAAATTCGACCCCGGGCCCGTTTGGTCCAAACTCGAGGTTCGGACCAAAACCCGATAACCCATTCCCCCATGAACCCGAATATACAATTTGTTTTGAAATCCGACCCTAAAATGAGGTTGAATTCCCAAAATTTCTAAAAGCCCTAACTCTACCCAAAACCCCCAATTTCTACCTTTGATTTCATGTTCTTAGACCTAGAATCGAGTGATTGATGAAGGAAAATGGAAGGAGTTAGAGTTAAGAACACTTACCTATGAAGTTAGGGTGGAATGGTCTCCTAAGAATCGCCTAAGAAGAGTGGAGAAGAAGAAAATGGTGAAAGATATGAAAATTCCGTAATGGGTATTCTGTTTTTGCACATTAAAATCACTGAGCGAAATTGGCTATCGCGATCGACAGGTGCCCTGCGATCGCGGAGAGTACTAGACATTAGATTTAGGCGATCGCGAAGTGAAAGCTGCGATCGCAGAGAGACCTCGAGCTGCCTGAGGTGGTAGGGTAGCAGCTGGGGCTGGAAGAATAGCTGGAGGACCTGGTGGAAGACGTGGAGCCTGATAAATCTGAGGGGGTGCACCTTGCTAAGTCTGAGGTGGTGCGCCCATCCTCGCTCTAGGGCAATATATGATCATATGATGAGGGTTTCCATACTCGAAGCAA
This sequence comes from Nicotiana paniculata, assembly GCA_005239505.1. Classification (NCBI taxonomy): domain Eukaryota; kingdom Viridiplantae; phylum Streptophyta; class Magnoliopsida; order Solanales; family Solanaceae; genus Nicotiana; species Nicotiana paniculata. The sequence continues at coordinate 26,241 of ML356864.1, forward strand.
CCCCTCGGAGGACGTGGCAGCCGCTGCTGACTCTGAACTAGCCTGCTGGACTGACCAGTGATAGCACCTCGAGCAGGAGGCACTTGAGATACTGGTGGTGCATAATAAGGCTCCCGAGGTCTAGGAGGAGCTGGAATACTGCTGGCTGATGGGAGATCTGAATGAACAAGGCGAATCACAAAACCCCTATCATAGCGTGCTGCTGGTGCACGGGATCCTAAAAAATTACCAGTCTCTCGAGACCTCTTGGCCTCTCTCTCCTCCCTATCCCGGGCTAACATAGTCTCAATCCTCCGGGCAATACTCACGGCCTGCTGGTAAGTAATATCGGTCTCTAGATCCATGGCCATGCTGGTCCGAATACTTGGGTGGAGTCCCTCAATAAAGTGCCAAACCCTTTCTCTAACAGTGACAACTAAACCTTGTGCGTGGCGAGCCAAATCGCTGAAACGGATTGCATACTCTGACACAGTTATGGCACCCTGGCGTAGCTACTCAAACTCCGCACGCCAAGCATCCCTGAAGCTCTGAGGGACAAACTCAAGTAAGAGAAAACTGAGCCCAAGTAAGTGAAGCTGCATCGTCCAGGCTACTAAGCTCAAAAGCACGCCACCACTGATAAGCTGCTCCCCTCAGCTAGAAAGAAGTGAAAGAAACCCCACTCATCTCTACAGTACCCATAGTGCGGAGAATGCGATGACACCCCTCAAGAAAACCCAGGGCATCATCCGAAGCTAGTCCGCTGAACTCAGGTGGGTGGTACTTCTTGTACCTCTCAAGTCGGAGCTGCTTTGCCTCAGGAACAACTATCCTAGTCTCATGTTGAGCTGGAGCTGCTGAGGGCATAAGAATATACACTGGGACCTACCCAATACGAACTCTCTACTCAGGAGTACGGTCCGCGGGAGTCTGTGTCCCTCCTCCGGCCTGGGATGTAGCTGGAACTATCGGGAGTAGACCCGCCTGAGACAGAGTACTGAAGGCACTCAAGAACTGGGCCAATGTCTCCTGGAGGTCTGGAGTAACAGTAGGGACCTCCTGTGCCCTCCCAACTGTAGATGTTGGGGTCTCTTCTGCCTCTGCTCTAGCCGGTGCTCGGGCTGCACCGCGTGCTCGTCCCTTGCCCTGGCCCCTGCCTCTGGTGGCTCTGATTGGGGGCTCGGGTGCCTGGTCATCAGTACATCCAGTACGGGTACAAACCATCTGCAAGCAAGAATAGAATAGAGTTTAAGAATTTGATGACAGTAACTAGCACGATAAGGAATTCCAAAGGATTTGATTGTTCTTAACAGTTACATAACCTCTCGAAGATAGATACAGACATCTCCGCACTGATCCGCGGGACTCTAATAAACCGGCTTGTGACCTGACTCCTATGAAAGTAGACGCTCTGATACCAACTTGTCACGACCCAATTTATCCTCTGAAAGGTATCGTGACGGCACCTAGTCTCTATGACTAGGTAATCCTAAAATTTGCGGAAATGACAGAATCGATAAAAATAAAGGCAGAAAAGATCTCAAGTAGATATAACGTAGCTGCTCAGCATATACATTTTTACTTCCCAAAACCCGGAATGTCACCATAGTCACAAGCTCAGTAATAAATGTATCTCTATACAATGAAATAGTGGAGAAGATATACAAGTCTTCTATGCCTATACTAGAGTAGAAGGGGACTCGTGGGATTCTGCGAACGCTGCAGAATTACCTCGTGGTCTCCTGGCTCCTGCTAGACGACTCCTAGCCACGATACTGGGTGCTGGTAACTGGATCTGCACATGGGGAAAACATGCGCAGGAAAGGGCGTGAGTACTCCACATTCAGTACTCCGTAAATGCCAAGCCTAACCTCAGTCAAGTAGTGACGAGGTCAGGTTGAGGCCCTACTGAGTTTGTAAAACAAGTCAATATACAATTTTTAGAACAACGAAAAATAGACAAGAAATGATAAACAGGATCAATGAAAATGGAAAGATTTAATAACATAAAGAGAGCCCTCGGCTCAGCACAACATATATCTCAACAGTAAATGTGCCATGCAGTACACGAGGAAAGCTCCCGGATCTCAGTCTGTAGTCCCAATTTAAATATGCTATGCAGTATAGGGGAAAGCTCCTAGATCTCTGTCCGTAGTCCCAATTTAAATATCATCTCTGTACAAGGGGAAAGCTCCCGGATCTCGGTTCGTAGTCCCAATTTAAATATGAATGCAGTATAGGGGGAAAGCTCCCGGTTCTCGATCCGTAGTCCCAATTTAAATATGCAAAGCAGAAGTATGTAAATTATGGCTTAAGTAAACAATGCAGGAAAACTAACAGGTAAGGATAGAGTAAAACTACCTAAGTATGATGTAACTAGTAGCAAGTAAGAGGAATTCAAGTCAGAACAAGTAGGCATGCTTACTCTTTGGCTATCTACTCAATTAAGATAGGAAACAGTAATATATGAATGAAAATGAGCGATTTCATGGGAGTAAAATAGGATTTTAGCAACAATGACCCGTATACGCACTCGTCACCTCGCGTACATGGTGTCCACATAACAAAAATCAGTAAAAAATGCCTAAGGGAAAGTCCCCAACACAGAATTAGGCAAACCACTTACCTGGACTGCGCTAATCAACTTAATACCAAGCTCTTATCACGAGTATCGGACACCGAGTGGCCCAAATATATTCAAATCTATTGCATGGTGTAAATATCACTTCAAGGGAACAAAATAGCTAATTATTTCTAAGTTAATGCCCAAAAAATCCTCGGGGCCCCACCTCGGAATCGGGTAAAATTTATATTTTTCGGACACCCATTTACTCACGAGTCTAACCATATAAGAATCTCTCAAATCGGAGGTCAAATACCCAATCAAAACTCAATTTGGTCTATGAAGTTCATCCCATTTTCCCCATAATTTTCGAAATTAAAGGTTGGATTTAAGATTGGAATCATGGAAGTTGATCTATAATGGATAGAAATCACTTACCCAAGTTACCCAGGTACAAAAGTCTTCAAAAATCTCCCTTCCTGAGCTCTTAAATTCGAAAGTATGGAAAATAGCATAAACCCTCGGATTTGGGGTTTTAATATTCTACCCAGGCATTTGCCTTATGCGATTGCGTACAATGAGTCGCGATCGCGGAGAGTAATGAATCACACGCCTGAAATTCCTTCATTGCAATCGCGATTAAAGGTCTGCGATCGCGGACCTTCTGACCTTACAACAATGCGATCACGGTGGAGGCCACACGACCGCATAGAGAAAACACTGCACCTCCCTCAGCCTTAGGATACCTTACGCGATCGCGATCCTGGGTGTGCGATCGCGGAGACTAACTGACCAGAACAATGCGATCGCGGCTGGACTTGTGCGATCGCGAAGAACAATCTCTGACCACCTCAACCTAACACTACGCGATCGCGGACTTATTCACGCGATCGCAGAGAACACTCAACTGCTGCTGTAAAACCCGCAAAACCAGCGAAGGCTTAGGCAAAAAACATGCCCGTTTGGGCACCCGAAAGACACCTGAGGCCCCTGGGACCTCAACCAAACCTACCAACCAACCCTAATACCTCATTCAAACTTGGTTGAGCCTTAAAAATCCATATCATAACATCAAAATCATCAATTATGCATAGATTCAATCCTAAGAACTTAGGAAATTTCTAGAATTCACATCCGACGCCGAAACACGTCTAAAATTATCCGAATGACCTCAAATTTTGCACACAGGTCATAAACGACATTACGGACCTGCTGTCGCTTTCGAAAGTCCGTTCTGAGTCCGATATACAAATCTCACCTATCGGTCGAAATCGCCGAAATTCTAACTTTCGCCAATTCAAGCCTAAATCCGACCTCGTATACACATTCTGAGCACGCCCTTAACCCCGAAATCACCCAATTTGGCTAACAGAGTCGACATAATTCCATTCCGGATCCATCTTCACACAGCTCTAGCTACAACCAGATTTCTAAAGCTAAATTCCACATTTATGGACTATGAGTCCAAAATCACCCCGGATTTCAACACTCAACGCTCCGACAAGTTCCAATAACATAAATAGACATGGGAGAAGCGGTAAATAGGGAATTAGGGTGCAAATTCTTAAAACGACCGACTGAGTCGTTACAATTTGGAAGCAGCTCTTGGCGAAGGGCAACACTGTTGAATGGTAGAAGTAGAGTGAACTAGCAAAGTTAAACAGAGTTTTCTAGTAAGGACGGAGCATTTGCGACCCATCATTTGAGATTGGTAATTTCATTATAAAATATTTCTTAGTTTTACAAGTGTGTGTGTATATATATATATATTACCTTTTAATTTTGCAGGAAAAGAAACATGAGGGGATGTGACTTATGTTGAGGTCTTTGTGGAGACCCAAAAGAAGAAGAAAAAGGATGGCACAAGAGAAGGATGGGTCGAACCGCATGCTTCAGAGACATTTGTATGATCCCAACTCCAACACTATATTTGTCACGATCCAGAATTTTCACCGTCGAGATCGTGATGGCGCCTAATAGTTCACTTGCTAGGCAAGCCAACGTTAGAATATTTTTACTTCTTTTAGAAGTTTAAACAGTAACATTGATAACGAACTAAAATAACAGATGTATTCTAAGTACAAATGCGGAAATTAAACAGCCAATCATCTATTGCAATTCCCTGAATCTGGTGTCACGAGTTCACGAGCTTCTAAATAATACACATAAAGGTCTGAAATAAGTATAAAGTTGTCTGAATAGAATTATATAGCTAAGAGAAAAGAGGATGGGGACTCTAGGTATTGCGAGCATTGAAAACCGTACCTGAAGTCTCCCCAATATCCGATTCGAGCTCACTAACGGTCGCTGTTGGGACCGTCTCCAAAATATGTACAATGTACAGAGTGTAGTATCAGTACAACCGACCCCATGTACTGGTAAGTGCCGAGCCTAACCTCGACGAGGTAGTGACGAGGCTAATGCGGGGCATATATACAAAACCTGTACGCAATATGTAAATGACAGAATAATGAAAATACAGAACAGAACCAAACAGCCAACTGAACCGATAACTACAGCCTCTAGAGTAAACTAGTATCATCCAGAATTACCAATCCTTACTATATAATATAATGAAAAAAAATACTGGAAAGAAATGCAGTTCAGGAAATAGAAACATATAGTTTTGTTGCGGCGTGCAGCCCGATCCCACCAGACATCAATATATATATATATATGTTTCAACGTGCAACCCAATCCCACCAGACATCAATATCAATAGGATAATTCACCCTTATTTCTCTATATCAATCCACCCTTATTCCTTCTGTTGGGGCGTGCAAACCGATCCCACTGTATAAATATGTTCACCCTTATTCATCCATATCAATCATCCCTTATTCCTCTTGTTGCGGTGTGCAGCCTGATCCCACCATATCAGTACCAAACACTCAATGTACACAGTCAATTTACGGTGTAAATCACAAGGCCTTATCAATAAATAAATACCAAACTGAACCAAGCAAAGGAAACCTTGATCAATGTAAAATCTGCTCAAATAATACTACACAACGAGACCAATCCAGCAGTTTGCAATTTAAAAGGGTGCAAACAAGTCAAATTAAGCAAATAGCAGGGATTAGGGGACATATGGGAAGAACTAACATAGCTAACAGGAGAAGTTATTTATTAACACGTAGCAGTTAAGCATGGAAGCATTTAGATCATATAACAATTAAGACAGGGAATGAAACAATTAAAGAGGAGTAGTAAATCAAGGAAAACAGATAATTTGGCGACGTATAAGCACTCGTCACCTTGCATATACGCCGCTCACATTGATTTCACATAATCACATAGTTCGAGGGTTCCTAATTCCCTCAATTCAAGGTTATACACAACACTTACCTCGATCCACAAGCCACTCACTGCTCAATCACCGCTTTTCCTCTAGTTTCCACCTCCGAACCACTCGTATCTAGCCATAATTAACTCAATAACATCAAATATTGCTAAAGAAATCATTTTCAATACATAAATTTGGGTTTCCCAATATTTCTCCCAAAAAGTCAAAAATCGACCTCGGGTCCGCTTGGTCAAAACTCGAGGTTCGAACCAAAATCCATTCATCCATTCACCCCGAGCTCAAATATGTAACTAGTTTCAAAATCCGACCCCAAATTGAGGTATAATTTTTAATTTTCCAAAAATCCCTAATTCTACCCAAACCCCCAATTTCTACCATGAAATTCCTATATTTTAGGTTGAAATCTTGTAAAATGAAGTGAAAGATTGGAAGAAACGAGTTAAGAATCACCTGCCTATGATTTGAATAAGAAGTGGTCTTTGAAAAATCACCTAGAGGGTTTCTGTTTTGAAGGTTTTGAAAAATGAGCAAAATCCCGTCTAAGTCAAGATTTACCAGCTGCAAATGTCGCATTTGCGACCTGAGCTTCACAATTGTGAAGCTCGCAAATGCGAGAAAAATATCGCAAATGCGAACCTCTTGCATTTCTGCAACCTTCACAAATGCAAACCATTTGCTCGCAATTGGGAACCATTTGCTCGCAATTGCGAACATTGGACTTCCGCAAATGCGACATAAACCTTGCAAATGCGAGAATCCCCAGTCCCCGCCCATGCTCGCAAATGTGATGATTCTTCGCAAATGCAAGGCTCGCATTTGCGAGCCAGACCTCGCAATTGCGAGACCTGCAGACTTGAAGCACACCAGATATTTTTCCTAAGTTCATTCACTCTGTAGCCTATCTGAAACTCACCCAAGACCTCGGGGATCTAAATCAAACATGCACACAAGTCTAATAATATCATACGAACTTGCTCGTGTGATCAAATCACCAAAATAACACCTAGAATTACGAATTTAGCACCAAATCACATGAAATTCTCAATAACACTTTGAAATTCCTATTTTCACAACCGGTCGTCCGAATCACGTCAAATCAATTCTGTTTTTCACCAAATTTCACATATAGGGTATAAATATCATAACAGACATGTACCAACAAGACTTTCAATTTTTAACAAAAATATGGACCCGATACCAACAAGATAAATATTAACCAATTTCTTAAAATCATTAAATTTTCAATCTTTCAATTTTTAACAAAAATTCATATCCCGAGCTATGGACCTCGGAATTCGATTCTGGGCATACGCCCAGATCCCATATTTCACTATGCACCCACCGGGACCGTCAAAACATGGATCCGAGTTCGTTTACTCAAAACGTTGACCAAAGTCAACTAAAATTAATTTTTAAGGACAAAAATATTATTTCATTAATTTTCAACATAAAATCTTTTCGGAAACCCGTTCGTACTGTGCACACAAATCGAGGAGGGTAGAAATAAGATTTTAAAGGCTAAATAGCGTAGAATTAAGTTCTAAAACATAAGATGACCTTTTGGATCATCACAATATTATTTTTTAGGATTATTTTGTTTATATAATGTGTATCATTTTTATTTCAGGAAAAATATCAAAATAATCTTAATGAATGGTGACATACTCAGCCTGAAGGAACTTAGCAGGCCCGTAGGATATGAATGTAATATGGACACGGGCGGCAGGTGGCGGAATAAAGGTATTGATGTTATGTAAAGTTATCGGTTTTAGTATTACAGTCAAACCTCTCTATAACAGCATCCCTCTATAACAACGTTTCTCTATAAAAGTCAAGCTTTGTCGAAATAAATTTTTATGTTATGTTACAATATATGTTATCTATAACAACACTTCGCTATAACATCCAAAAATATTCGGAACAAACGAGATTGTTATAGAGAGGTTTGACTGTAGTTTGAAAGTTATGTGTTTGAAAATAAATAAAGGTCGAGTTTAGGGGTTGGAGTACATCCATCTTCCAGTCGTCCAACAATATTTATTTGCAGGTGCATTTGTTTTTCAAGAAAACATAGAAGCTATGCGTCAAAAACTGGATCAAATGGCGCAAGAATGAAATACAACTCAGGCTTTCTCAAGAAATTATTAAAAAAGAAAAGAGAAAAGCAGTCAACCTGCAATAGAGGAATCTGAGTCTGACGAGGAGACTGAACCTGATCAATAGGAGTAGCTATTTGAAATGCGGATGTTATATTTTAGACTTGAAGATAGAGATATGTTTAAATTATGAATATTAGTATTTTGATAATTTGTTGATGATAATTGGTGTTTGATGGCTTGGTTGTTTGGTTTGTTATAAATATTTGTGTTTAGTTTCTTATAAATGTTGGTGTTTGGTTTGTTACGATATGGTGAATGATAAATTAGGTATTTGGTTGGATATTTTATTTGGCAGATAGTGTAGTTGAAAATACAACAAAATTTTGCTAAATATTTTTCAGATTTGGGGCAATATTTTTCAGATTTAGGGCTGATTTGCGACCGACTCGGCCGCAAATCTTACCAGAAATCTTTCATATTTTCGACCGCATCACTTGCAAATTATAAAATTTTGAAATTTTTAATTAATTTATTCGCAAGTTTTACGACAATTTTTTTAGGGAGTTTAAATAAATATTAATTTTATTATTTAATTTTCTGATCGATTTGGTCGGAAGTTAATTAAATATTAATTTTATTATTTAAATTTTCGATCGATTTGGTCGGACAATTAAATTATATATTTATTTATTATTTCAATTTCTGACTGAATCGGTCGGAAATTTACCAGACAATTCATCCGCAAATTCCTTAAATCTAGGCGCGTCATTGATTTTTCATTTTGCGACCAATTCGCCGGAAACTTCCGACTGGTTCAATCACAAATTATTTACAACCATGTATTTTCTGACTGATCATTTCTATTGGAAAAGCTCGATTTTAGATCGTTTTGACGGTCGGAAAATAGCCATTTTCTTGTAGTGTATATATATATATATATATCTTAAATTTTAAAAAAATAAATCGAATCTACATTTCACGAATGGAATCACAAAAAAGTAGCTCATGCATCTGAAGCTAAACTCCATGCCCACATTGACATTAGTTAAAAGGTGATTCCAATCAGGGACGAAATTAGAGTGGCAGAATGGGCATTCAAATTCCCTTACCGAAAAATTATATTAACTGTATTTATAAGATTGTAATTATTTTTATGCATAAATAGTAGATGTTAAATTCTCTTACTTATTTGTGTGTTTACTTTTTAATATTGTGAATTCCGGTAAAATCCTAACTCCGTCAATAATTTTAATTACAAAAATAAGAAAATAGAAAAGGTAAGAAATTGTTATTTGATGAACAAGGGATTTCGAGAAGTTATTCAAAAACGCCAAAACTCTACCACATGGCCAAGGGTCCATTACATAATTAGCCTCTGGTACGTCGATAAAGACAAGAGAAGGTACTGTTTCATCTTAAAAATTTTAATTTTCATTTTTCACGTGAAACTTTATTCACAAGTACACGAGGAAATGATGATTAAATTATTAAAAGAAAAGAAGAAGAAAGTCGTCACTTGGCTTTTAATATTCTTTATTCTTCCTCACCATGAATTTTGCTCTAATTAATCCACAAATTAATTTAGTCAATTTATTGTGCTTTTGGTGCTACATTCAGTTGCTATTGGTGCAATGACATATTATTGTGAATAATAACATGTCCTCGTAATTGTTCGTGAAATTACCTTTAACATGAGTGATAAAGTTAGAAAGACCTTTTCGTCATTAAAAAAGTTAAAAACTAATTAATTATTTAATACAATAAAATGAAAATTGAATGACTATCTATAAAATTAATATATCACCAGAGGCAGACCCATAATTTAATACGACGGGGGCATAATATTCTGCTTAACAGTGCCTCTCTACATGCTTTTAGTGTTTAGGCATGCCAATTAATTTAAATTAACCATTTTCGAGGTATACACATATACATATATAAAAAATCTAGCGAAGTTTGTGAGGTCTAGTGACTTCTTAATATTACACATAGGTCTATCTTTGTCTATCACACCATCAATGAAAAAATTATTTTCTAAGTATACACATATACATATATAAATTTTTATCGAAGTTTATGAGCTCTATTGACTTCTTAATATTACACGTAGATATTTTTTGTCTATCGCACTATCAATAGAAAAACTTGATTGTCATAAACCAAATTACATAAGTTAAAAATTGATGAATGATGAAAAAAAGGGATGTCGAGAGAATGAGGCAAAGCTTACCAAAGATGATGCACAAATTACAAAATGATGGCAAGATTTGACCCAATTTATGTGGCTAGGGTCCACACCTACAACTTATAAAATGAAGACAATGACGTCCTTTGTTTTAATTTACTTAGAGGTCATTTGGCACGGTGCACAAGAATAATACTGTATATGATGTATTAGTAATGTTGGTGTAACAATCCGACCGGTCGTTCCGAGAGTTTAATCTTGTTTTTCTCATTTCTACTTCATTCTTGTATGGTTCAGCTCTTTTGGGCGTTGGGTTGATTGATTCGGATTCAGAATGATTGTAGAGAGAAATGAGACACTTAGTCTCTTAGGTTGGTGATTTAATTGGAAAAGTCAACCAGAAGTTGACTTATAGGTAAATGATCTCAAAATATGGTTTTCGTGGCTCGGATAGCTTCATTAGGTGTTTGGGACTTAGGAGTGTGTTCGGAATATCATTCGGAGGTCCGGAGTAGAATTAGGCTTGAATTGGGGAAATTGGATTGTTGGCGATTACCGGTCGGCAGTGAAAAATTAGCTATCGGGGTCGGAATGGAATTCTGAAAGTTGAAAAAGGTTCGTAGTGTCATTTGGGATGTGTGTGTAAATTTTCAGGTCATTCGGACGTGGTTTGGGTGGTTGCGGCATCGTTGGCGAATTTCAGAAGTTTAGAAATCCTTAGGCTTGAATTTTGGATTTGATTTGGTGTTTTGATGTTGTTTTGAGTGTTCCGAGGGTTCGACTAAGTTGGTATATTGATATATGACTTGTTGGTACTTTTTGTTGAGGTCCCGAGGGGCTGAGGATTGATTTCAGATGATTTCGAACGGTTGGAAGTTGGTAAAATGTAGCAAATTGGCTGCTGGTGCAGGCTTTCTGGTGTTTCCGCACCTGCGGACAGGAAGCCGCAGGTGCGAAGGCACAGGTGCGGAAGACCTTGCGCAGATGCGGAATTTAGAGCCTGGCCTGGGAGCACAGGTGCGGAGGTTGGCTCGCACCTGCGGGCCCGCATGTGCGTGTAGAAGGCCGCATATGCGGATTTTGAGTTTAAGTAAGAATCCGCACCTGCGAGGGATTTTTTGCAGGTGCGGCGTCGCAGGTGTGTTGCATGGGGTCGCAGGTGCGAGAGTGTTGGGCAGAACCTATATAAGGTTGCCTTCGCGAATTTTCACTTATTTCTTCTCCATTGTTGACGGATTCTGGAGCTTGGAGCTGGGACTTCAAGGGGGAATTAGGTGTATTCAGTGAGGTAAGCTACTTGGACCTTGTATCTTGTGTTTATGACGATTATTCTATTATTTAATCATGTTTTAGTGGAGAAATTTGGGAGGTTAGGGCTTGAAATTTGAAAGTATAAATTGGAGATTTGAGGGGCCATTTGGGGTCTGATTTTGATTTATTTGGTATGTATGAACTCGTGAGAGTTAAGGATTCTAGTTTTGTGATTTCTATCAGAATCCGAGACGTGGGCCCGGAGATCGGGTTTGGCCAATTTCGGAATTTTTGATGTAAATTAGTTATTTTCAAGTGGGATTTGTTCTTTTAGCATATTTTGATGATATGAATCTGTTTTGAACAGATTCGGGACGCGTTGAGGCCGAGTCGAGGGGCAAAGGCATCGTGGAGTAGTTTTTCATCTGGTTTGAGGTAAGTAACGATTATAAATCTAGACCTGAGGGTATGAAACCCTGGTATTTTGTATTGCTTTGATAAATGAGGTAATGCACATGCTAGGTGACGGGCGTGTGGGCGAGCATCGGTAGAGATTGTGACTTGGTCCGTCCCGTAGCGACTATTAAGCGGCATGATTGATTTGAAATCATATGACATTTCATATTTTAGAGATCTATAATCTATTTTGGGTTGTATGCCATGTTTGGGGCCTTATGCCGGCCTGTTTGGACCCACATGGGTGTTTTTACTACTATTCTCACATTTTTTTGATAGAAAATATAATCTCAGTCATGGTTTATACTAGTTCATTCCTGTTTATCACCATGTTTTCAAACAAATGAAAGATATTTTTGGGCCGAGTCCCCGTGATTTGTGGTGAGTTGCCCGAGTAGCTTGTGACGGCGTCACGACCTATTTTACCCTTCGAAAGGTATCGTGACGGCACCTAGTCTCTATGACTAGGTAAGCCTAAAATTTGCGGAATATAACAGAATAAATAAATAAAGACAGAAAAGAACTCAAGTAGATATAACATAGCTGCTCAGCATATACACTTTCACTTCCCAAAACCTGGAATGTCACCATAGTCATAAGCTCTGTACTAAATGTAGCTCTATACAATGAAACAATGGAAAAATACATAAGTCTTCTACGCCTATACTAGAGTAGAAGAGGACTCGTGGGATTCTGCGGACGCGGAAGAATTACCTCATGGTCTCCTGGCTACTGCTAGAACGACTCCTAGCCACGATATTGGGTGCTGGTACCTGGATCTGCACATGGGGAAAACATGCGCAAGAAAGGGCGTGAGTACTCCACATTCAATACTCCGTAAATGCCAAGCCTAACCCTAGTCAAGTAGTGATGAGGTCAGGTTGAGGCCCTACTGAGTTTGTAAAACAAGTCAATATACGATTTAAAATAGTGAAATATAGATAAGCAATACGAAAATGGAAAAATTTAATAACAGAAAGAGAGCCCTCGGATCAGCACAACATATATCTCGACAGTAAATGTGCAATGAAGTACACGGGGAAAGCTCCCGGATCTTAGTCCGTAGTCCCAATTTAAATATGCTATGCAGTACAGGGGGAAAGCTCCCGGATCTCCGCCCGTAGTCCCAATTTAAATATGCATTTCAGTACAGGGGAAAAGCTTCCGGATCTCGGTCCGTAGTCCCAATTTAAATATGAAATGCGGTACAGGGGGAAAGTTCCCGGATCTCGGTCCGTAGTCCCAATTTAAATATGCAAAGCAGAAGTATGTCAATTTTGGCTTAATTAAACAATCCAGGAAAAACAACAGGTAAGAATAGGGTAAAGCTACCTAAGCATGGTGCGACTAATAACAAATACAGGGGAATCAAGTAAGAACAGGTAGGCATGCTTACTCTTAAGCTATCTACTCAATTAAGATAGGAAATAGTCATATATGAATGAAAATGAGCGATTTCATGGAAGTAAAAATAGGATTTTAGCAACAATGACCTGTATACGCACTCGTTACCTCACGTACACGGCGTCCACATAGCAAAATCAATATAGAAATGCCTAAGGGGAAGTCCCCAATACAGAATTAGGCAAGCCACTTAACTTGACTGCGCTAATCAACTCAATACCACGCTCTTTCCATGAGTATCTATCTCCGGGTGGCCCAAATCTATTCAAATTGATTTCGTGGTGTAAATATCACTTCAAGGGAACAAAATAGCTAATTATTTATAATCTAATACGCGCAATTAGGAAATTCGCCCAAAAAGTCCCCCGGTCACACGTCTCAGAATCGGGTAAAATTTATATTTTCCGAACACCCATTCTCTCATGAACCCACTCGAACAAGAATCAACAAAATCCGACGTCTAAATCTCCCTAAATCCTCGGATTTCTACTTGGGGAAATTTCATCCCATTTTCATGGTTTTTCATCCAATTTCATTGATTAGATTGAGTAAAATGATAGAGATTATTGATATACAAATGGATTAAGGTTAGATAACGTTACCTACGATTCTCCTCTTCAAATCCCACTGAGAATCGCCAAGTTCCGAGCTCGCAATCAATTTTGAAATTATGAATTTCAAACCCTCGATTTTTGGTATAACCAGCCCAGATGTTTCGCACCTGCGACACTGGGATCGCACCTGCGGTGCCGCCCCTACGGAAATTCATTAAACGACCTGGGGTCGCACCTGCGGCACCCCTCCGCACCTGCGGAAATACCATTGCAGGTGCAAGACTTCAGAACCAGAATGGTTCAACTTCTCTCAAAGTCTCAAACTCACCCGTTGGGCATCCGAAACAACCCCGAGGCCCTCGAGACCTCAACCAAACCTACCAACTGACCCTAATACCTTGTTCAAACTTGGTCGAGCCTTAAAAACACATCTCATAGCATCAAAATCATCAACTATGCATAGATTCAACCCTAAGAACTTAGGAATTTCTAGAATTCACATCCGATGCCGAAACACGTCTAAACTCATCTGAATGACCTCAAATTTTTCATACAGGTCATAAATGACATTACGGACTTGCTGTCACTTTCGGAATTCCATTCCATTTCCGATATCAAAATTTCACCGATCGGTCTAAATCGCTGAAATTCTAACTTTCGCCAATCTAAGCCTAAATCCAAACCCGACCTCGAAAACATATTCTGAACACACTCCTAACCCCGAAATCACCCAACGGAGCTAACGGAGTCGACAGAATTCCATTCCGGATCCGTCTTCACACAGCTCTAGCTACGGCCAGATTTCTAAAGCTAAATTCCACATTTATGGACTATGTGTCCAAAATCACCACGAACTTCATCACTCAACGCTCCGACAAGTTCCAATAACATAAATATCCATGGGGAAGCAGTTAATAGGGTATCGAGGCGCTAATTCTTAAAATGACCGACCGGGTCGTTACAGAAGGTGATGACTGAGCGAGGCCGAGAGCCGGATATTGAGGATAGTGATGGATCGAGCTGCACGCCGCATCGTTATATATATATATATATATATATATATATATATATATGGGTCTGGGTGCACGCCACAATGAGATATATTGGATCGGGCTGCACGCCGCAATGATATGTATATTGGATCGGGATGCACGCTGCAACGATATAGCACTTGGGCTGAAGGAGCCCCTCCGGAGTCCATACACCCCAGTAAGCGCAATCGACTATTTATGGATCGGGTTGCATGCCGCAGCAGTTATTATATGGTATCTATTGAGTGTGAGTGCTGGTTGACGACAGATGATTCAAGAATGACTTAGAGGCTTGCCCGAGAGGATTTATTTGTGAGTGACACTGTGCCCGAGGGGCTTATTTGTTATGAAACTAATGTTTCCACTCTTCTTTGAATTTTGCCCTCTAAAAGATAAATATTGAACCAATGTTTTACATGAGATTTGGAAAGGGAAAACTGGAGTTTTTATGAAATTTTCGGAACGTAGATTCCTGATTTGATTTATTGAATATCACTGATATTTCTTATATGATTTTACATGATTTTAAAAGCTCGTCACTGCACTCAAGTCCTTATTTATATTTGTTACTTACTGAGTTGGTGTACTCACGTTAATCCCTGTACCTTGTCGGAGACTGTGAGGTAGTTGCACGGCGTTCGCAGCCCCACCCTTCTCCCTCTCATTTTTGTCGCTATTTACATTTTTCCTAGACTTGATGTATTAAGGACATCATTTCAGATTCTGTGTTCCATTTAGTTGCTCATGACTGTTGACTCCGAGTTTTGGGGATATTATTTAGATGTTTTTATTGATTATCCGCATTTGTAAAATATTAAACGTGGAGGAATAATGATAAATTGTTTTATTGTTTTAAATGTAAAGTTCCTTGTATTATGTTCAGTAAATTGGCTAGCCTAGTACCACGATTGGCGCCATCACGGCAGTGTAGATTTGGGATCGTGACAGTTGGTATTAGTTACGCTGGCATTAGTTATGCTGACGTATTTCTTATCCATTGTTTGGTTTGGTGTATTAAAGCATTGCACAATTTATAGAAGCATTGTCTGTTTACAAAAATACACTCATAACCAGTTCACCACTTTATCTTTTTAAAAGTAACATATGTTAAGGAATATTTTTATATGAAAAATGTATAAAAAATATTATTTGATTTGCCTATCTATATGGTAGTATAGAACTGAATATTTCTTTATAGAAAAGAAAATATGCTAAGTATTTATTTATTTATTTATTTACTAGGGATATAATTTTATTTTCACTTTCTTGGATTATTTCCAACTTGCATTAATGTAATAACATACTTTAATCAAACATAAATTTTGAAGGACAATTTTGTCTTTAGCTAAGTTAGTGCTTGCATTAAAGCATATTGCATTGTTAATGCCATGAGTTTCTATGCATTAGATATGCATAGGATAATACAAATGGTGTATAACTAATGTTTGCATAACAAATGCATAGGTTCAAAAGGTGTACCAAACAAGGTATTATTAATACACAAAGTTAATGCATGCATTGTTTTATCTAATATAACCTACCAAACGACCCCACAAGCTGTTCGAATTATGAGAGTTAAATACTTATTTTTTATTATAATTTTTATATATTTTTAAAATACTTTAAATTATTAATTATTATAATTTATTGTGTTATTTACGTAGTTTTTATTGCAAAAAACTTATAAAATTTAAGTTCAAATTCACAATTAAAATTAAGAAGTTTGACTCTCGAAAGTAAAATGGTGCGACATAAATTAAGTCAGAGAGTATTATTTAGCACTCAATTTCATTGTGACTAATAAGATACTCCCTCCGTTCACTTTTACTTGGCACGTTTTGACTTTTCACGCCCCTTAAGAAATAATGTGCATAATTTACCATGATACCCATATTAATTGATGCATATTTTATTGGATTTGAGAAAATATTTTGAAATGAGTAATAGATACAGTGGCTATAACGGGGAAAAGAAATTTATCTTCTCTTGATATGCGTAAAGTAACAAGTAGGAATGAAAATTTATTTTTAGTATACATGCCAAGTAAAAGTGAACGAAAGGAATACTATCTTGGACTTGGAATCTAGATGTAGTCCCAAAAATAGTTGTAATTTGGCACTAAATTTCATTGTCACAAGTATAAGATACCATCAATATGGGATTTCGGAATCTTGGCATATACATTCCCAAAATACCTTTTTCCTTTTTCTGTACTCTTTACTTTTCAAGGATTATGTTATGAAATATTATATTAGGGTGGATGTTCATAACTCCTAAATGAATAACACCCACTACTTATCTTCATTAACTGTCCACTACTTCTTACCATTATGGTTGTAACTCCCATACCTCCATAACCTCCATGATCTTCCTTCATGATCTCAAATGTTTAATGTTATGTTTATGACATTCTTTTGTATACCTCTATGTAATACTATAAATAGAGGATGAAGTGATATTATACACACTTGAATACATAGAAGAAATAAGATAGTTCTCTCTTCCTCTCTACATTTCTTGTCTATTTTATTGTTTCATATTATTACTTTGAGCTTAGTTTTTAAAGCGTTATCGGCATGAAGCTTTAACCAAGTGGGAAGATAACTTATTTGACGACGGAATTATAAATGGCCGACAACCTTGAATTAATTTGGTTGAGCCTGTGAAAATCTGGGTATTTCATATGCCATATCAATGTTGTGTTTGCTTCTGTTATACATGGAGTATCATTTTTCAGTTGCCATGAATTTTGCAATTAACTTACGTTAATATTTAAAACTTGGTTTAATTTGTATTACTTAACAATTTAGTTTCATTTGTGCATAAGTATACATATGGAGTACCAACTTCTGAGTGACAAACAAGAGCATATTACGATGCCTTGACATCATCTCCCATATGTACTGCTCCGACAGTTTGCAAGCCAAGATTACTGAACTGTTAACTATTGAAAATGTTTTTAATTAATCTTAAAGATAGTAAGAATTTAAATTTATGTTGTGGTCAAAATAAATTTTGTATAACAAAGATAGTTTTATTCCCTTTATATTTGATCATGTGGTTGTTCGTGAAAAAGATCAATGTGAACTGATATAATTTGAGGGTCCACCAAACTATATAGAGAATCAGGTTCTTGTTGATACCCAATTTTTCCCTATATTATTTTCAAAATACATATCTAATATTTTTTTCATAATTTTTGCATTTTTCCAAAGATTTATTTAATTTATCCCAATACTTTTATTATATAAGTAATTACTAATTGCATCACAAATAGCTTTATAAAAATTTTATGGCTTAATTTTACTATTTATATTTATATTAAGCTTTAATCATTTCATAAATATCCACACTTACATTGTTGAGTTGTAATTGCAATAACTTTACAATAATAGCCCATGTATGCATTATTATATTATACCAGAAAATAGCTTTTTATATTTTAAGATATTGAGTAATTATTTTTAAAACATGTTTTTGCATGAAAATCATTTTTTATAATCTGTTAATTATTTTTACAAATTATTTTACTAATTAATTGGGTATTTAACAAATAGCCCTTTTTAATTTCATATTTTTTACAACCTAAACCCCTTAAAACTCAGCCCAATCCACCCAAGCCCAATCATGTGCCTACCCGACCCAAACCTTTCTCCAATCGTGCCGTTGATCTTTGAGATCAACGGTCCACATTAACCCTTTCCTTTTTTAATCAAAACCAAGAACCTAAACCCACCCCTCATTCCCCCTTCTTCCGTCGTCATCGTTTCCCTTAATCCCTCCCATTCTCTCTCAATCACCCCTTAAAAACCTAGCCGCCGTCACCTGCAAAACTTCCCGTCTATGGGGTTTCTTTGGATTTTTCGGCCTTGCCAGCCTGTTACATCTTCTGGTTGTTCAACTTCATTGATTTATGAGAGAATCTCGAAGAGATTCAACCTGGTTCTGTTTCAAACCTTTCTCACAGGCCTATCTATGGCCATTCTCGTTTGTGAGTACCGTTTCTTGCCTATTTTTGGTTCAAATCTATGATTTTTGACCGAGTTTCTTTCATCTCTGTTATTTTCGAAAACCCTAATCTCATGACTACTTGGGTCTGTTCAGATCCTTGTAGATCTGAAATGTTCTGAGTATCGTTTGGAATTTTCTTCGAAAAACTTTCTATTTTCCTCATCATTATTTAATTTCAGCGATTTCTGTTAAATCCTGCCTACTTTACTTTTTCTTTTGCTTCCTTAACTGGTATGTTTCTATCTCTAATGTCTATGAATTTCAAACCTATATGATTATCTGCTGCTCCATGATCCATGTCTCTTCAGCACTAGTTCAATCGTTTGTGCACTCAATGCTTATTCTTTCCTGTTTAATGGTTTGATCGTGCATGTTTAAATTCATTCTTCCATGTCTATTGCTTTAATCAGCATGTTATTCCTGTTTAAGTTTCCAGTCTGTTTATTGCTTTAAACCAATGTCTACTTTTATGTTTAGTTCTCATATCTCTTCTGTCCACTAACTTCAATTGGCATGACTATCTCTTTGTAATTAGACCCCTGTCCTTAGCATGACTATTCCTACACTTAGTCTTTGTGCTTTACTGTCTATTACTACTTTAGCATCAAGTATGGATTTCCCATTAAGCCTCTAAATAAGTAGTCTATGTTCTAATGGATGTTATGAATTTGGTTGCTAAATGTCAATTGACCTTTGTCTGTCCTTGTTGCTCAATGTGCTCTTTTGTTTTTGTGTTCTTGATTCCTGTTTTCCCAACCCTTGATCCCTATATGTAAAATTGCCTGTTATCACCTAGAGTTAATTAACAAACCAAGTTTGAATCTGGGTGGTATTGAGCTTTGTGACTTTGCTGTTGTTTATTAAACCTTTCTTTCCTCAGAAGGTTTTCAAAATGGTTTTACTCTTAATATGTTTTCCCAAACTGTGTCCATTCCTAAAGTATTTTTCACTCCTAAATGTTTTACTCCTATATTGCTTTCCCAAAGTTATTCCAACTATGTCAAGCACTCTTATTTCTACTCTTAGATAACTGAAGTTCTGGCCCTCCAGTGTGTGTACCACCTAGGAATCCATGAGATTCCTCCGAACTCTGGCACACTGAGCTGGACTTTTCCACACTGCATATGATCACTTCCCTACTCGAAGGATCTTGGTGTGAGCATTGCCCAGGATTCTTGAGGTCCTTAGGGAACTGACACACCAGGACACCTTATTGGCTATGAGACTTTGACATCCTGGACTGTTTTGAAGGCTTAGTATTTCCATGTTCACTTTGGGCCTATCTCAGGCTCCCTATAGCATAGCTATTTATTATGTAATTCATTTATTTATAGTCTGTAATAATAACCTCTGTAAACAGATATTGGGGAAATTAGTAAAGGGGAGGGATTCATATATGGATTTTTGTAGGGAGGGCGGGTAGAAATCATGCTTTAGGTTTATACTGTGTTTAATTTCATTAGAAATCCTGCCTTAGGTTTATATTGTGTTTACTTGCATTAGAAATCCTGCCTTTAGGTTTATATTGTGTTTACTTGAATTAGAAATCATGCTTTAGGCTCATATTATGATATTCGCATTAGCAATCCTCTAGGTTTATTCATGTTTACCATGTTTTTAGATCACTTGGCATACTAGGCAATGTGTTTTAGGCTCATTAACTCATTTGTTACAGAATTTTGCTTCTGCATAATCATGATCACCGAGAAATCATGTTATTAAGTTACCGCTGCAATTCTGCATAATAAAATGTACATTTTCTGTGCGCATTAAAAATCCTACTTTAGGACCATGCCTCTATTTGCTTTACATCATGTCTACATCGCATAAGTCAATAACCATCCTGTCTAAAGGATGTTTAAAAGCAATATCAACGCCTAGGCAAGCCTGTAGAATATTTGAAATCTTGCAAATGGTAAAACTATGATTTGCTTAATTATTTGTGACTGCCCAGATTCAACAGGTTCTAAAATCAGTAGGCAAACTGATTAGGTCCTTACTGCTTTGCCCTAACATAATGCTGCACATTCTCTGTTTGTCATGCTCACCTATATATCATGTTCTAGGACCTTCTCTGAAACAACTTGAAATCTTGTTGTTTGAGACGTGCTAATTGCCTGTTTATTTGTGGAGGTAAACGCGATCCCTTAATTGTTATCTTACTTGACAGTCCTTCTTGTTCTTTGTTGTCGCTTAGATTTTCCTTTTTAAACACCTTAGGAGAGTCCAGAACTACCTAAAATTAGAGGTCCTAAACACTTCCGGGACCACAAGGAAGGGACGGGTAATGCATGCTTAGAGTTTTTTTAATTAAAACTGCTTATATAATCGCTAAGGGGAGGTTAATCGGGTAGTAAAAGGATATGATAACCTGTGCGTTAATTCCACGTGTAACCCTTCTAGTTGAGGAAATATTACCGGGCCTTGTACAGATGTGATCATATAGGCTAATAACTTAGGACTTCCCTATCTTTATACATATGCGTGCTTAGACTGCTTGCCTATTAAACTTCTTTTATCTTATTTGCATATGTGTGCTTAGACTACTTATCTGTTAAATGACTAATTCACTAAGTAAGTTTGGTCGGGACCCACCATTGTGGACCTCGAGGGGTGCCTAACACCTCCCCCTCTAGGTAATTTCATACCTTACCCAATCTCTAGTAATGTAGATTGGTTTCATGAGTTACTTGCATTAGTTTCCCTGACGCACCTTAAACCTGTTAGGTGGCGTCTCTTTAATTTTTGTAACCCTTTCCCAAAAGGAAGGGAGTTGTCCCAAATGAATGTCGAAACCCGATTCCGCGAGGAAAAAAAGGGGGCGCGACAGTTCTCTATTAGTTACCACAGATTACACACACACAACAGAATGTAAATGACACTGTAGCTTTTACATGGAAAATTCTCAGTTCAACGGTATTAAAAACCACGACCTACACTTGTAGGATTTCAACTTCACTACTGAGCAACTTTCAGATTACAACCTATGTAACCTAGGAATTAACTACTTAATCCCTCACTAACTTGTAACATACCTATTACAAGACACTTTGTAATACCCCTATTACAAAGAATTCACAACTTGACTAACTCTAGCCAAGACACAAACACTGAAGTTTATGATTTACAAGAGTTTCCTAATCAATGCTTCTAAACAAGCTAAGTAGGAATTACAATTGAAGAACGATTATAAAGTTGCAACTCTACTAAGGACATACAAAGACTTGATATGGGAATTGGTCCGTAGCAGTGTTGTTCTTTGTTCTTGATGCACTGTGTGAGCATGTGATTTTTACTTGCCGTATCGTCCTATAAAAATCCCAATAAATCAATGGATGTCATGAATTTTTGTTGATTTTTCGGTAATTAATTGTGAATCACTTGTGTTGTTCATATACCCATAATTCATTTTTAAAGAAAAAAAATTAAATTATTAAAATTTCGCGTTATCAAGGAATTATGAAGTTATGATAATAAACGAACGACGAGTATCTAACATAATGTAGTCTTTAATAACTAATTACCACGGAAATTTATTCGATAAATCACGGATTTAATTAGGAATATAGAATTGGTCGTGTTATTCTTGATTAATCTATAAATAAATAAGGTTTAAATTAATTACTACATTTCTTGATTAAATTAGATTTGAATTTAATTAATTTAATTGGTTTAGTTAATTAAAGGGGATTAAAATCGGACCTGGGCCAAAACTACCCAGACCCAAACCCCTTCTCTATACACAATACACTCCAACCCAAAACCCTTACCTGGCCTGTCCCCCGTAACAACCAAACGACAGCGTTTTGCTCCATCAAACCCCAGTCGTTGGATCATTTCGATCCAACGGTTCCGAACTCCACACCCCTAAACCTATATAACTGTTCCTAAACCCCCTACCCTCATTTAACCAAAGTCCAACCCCCACCAAAACCCTAGCCGCCCCCCATTCCCTTCGTCTCTCTCGCCTGGCTAACCCAAAACCTAGCCGCCCCAGGATCCCACCGCCTTCCGGCCACCAAACCTCCACCAATCGACCCCAAACCTTCTCCAGGCCATCTCCTCCCCCTTCTCAACCATATCCTACCATCTATTTCACAAAAAACTTATTCAAGTTTCTTTAATCTCAGATCTGGAAGTGGAAAAACCTTAGAACATGCTGAAAATGACCTCAAGCGGCTCTGTGACTCGAACTCACATGAGTCGATGGTTCTCGACGAGAAACGTCGATTCATATGAGTAGGGGTCACTTTTTGAGGTCGCCACAGGCCGGCCAAGGTCCGGCTAATTCGTTTGCTGGCCAAACCTTTCTTCTACGGGTACCCCCCCTCCTTTCTATGTGTTTTCATTTTTTTTTTTAAAAAAAAACATGAATAAGCATAGCTTAATCAGCTTGCTTTCTTCTTTGTGTCACTTCGTACTTCTGACTGTGTCACTGTTTTGATTGTTTTTCTTTCACCTGTGCATGCTGGATTAGTGCGAAGCCCCAAAAAAAATGTATATCTTTTTTTTTATGTTCTTAGTTTTGACTCGGTTCACACATGCATGTTTAGATTAATTTAACCTTGCTTGGATATTGGAATGACATAGTTCAGGTTTTGATGATTCATGAGTTTTAAATGTGCTTCATGCACTTGCATCAGTTATTTGACCATGTTTAGTTTTTCTTTGTACATCATGCTCAGATGTTCAACCCCTAACCTGTTTTCTGATTTTGAGTCTATTCTTGAATGGATTTCACCTCAACTCACATTCAATTTAGTTGTCTGGTTAGTTAACTATTAATTATTTGATTAGTTATACCCTTGAACCTAAGATAACTAATGGTATAATTGGAAAATAAGTTTAAGAAATTAACCTAATTAATCTAAAGTAATTAATTAACCTGAAACTAATCAACCAATTAGGCTAAAAACTCAGTTCTAAAATAGTGTTGAGTCAGGGTTTAACCTAGACTTATCAAAACTAACTTATTTAACAATAAAATTCCCCCATGATCATTTGTATAACAGATTTACCTAGTCTAATAGTCTCTTAAACAACTAATTAAGTCCTAAGAAATGCCTAAGGTAATCAGTTTAGGACTAATTAACTATAACAAATCATTTAACCAAGGCTTAATAATTAGCCAACACCTAATCAACTTCTTAAACCAGTTTTAAATCAATAGGGATTAAGAACCCTAATTAAATTAGGTCTAACAACTTAATTGACCTAAGACAACTAGTTATGTTCAATTGGTCATTCGAGTTAACTATGCTTCAGAATAATTGATTCACTTGGTCTCACGTTTAAATGATTCCAACTTCTTCAATCTAGAAATTAACTTAGGTAGCTTCTCAAGTATTTAACTAAAAATAGAATCTGTTTAAAAAAATTAGTTTGAGGTTAATAGACTAAAACAAATTCATTTAACCTAAGTTAAGAGAACTGAGTTGACTAACCTCCATTAAGTTTAATTTAAACTGTTGATTAAATGACTTAAACATAGTAAGTAGTAGGAAAGCCAACTCTAGGCATTTTAATCAACTAATCTTCAATTAATTAACTCAACCTTAGTTAAGAACAATTAGTTGTCACCCAAAAGAACCTTCTAGATTAGATAAATATCAGGATATCAGATACTTAGGGATAGAAAGGTAATTTCAAGGGATGGAATGTTCTGGAAGGTACAGCTGTCCCAAAAGGATAGGGTTGACAGCTGTACCTGTACCCTTTTCAGCTCATTTAGGATAGGAAATATGCTAAGCATATCCTATCCCAAATGTCCCTATATATACACACACTTTTTACCACTAGGAAAGAGGATTTTTAGACTCTTCTCTGAATCCTTTGGACTGAAAAATACAACTTTGACAACTAAAAACTTGGAAAACAGAAGCAAAAAGGATTTACAGTAGGAGTGGGAAACAATCTGAGCTTAGGTTGTCTTGTAGCTGTGATCTTCTATCCTAGAAGACTTGGTTTTGGTTGCTGTTCTTATTCAATCATTTGGGTATTCAAAAAATCATCTTTCCCTGGGTTTTCTCTACTGTGGGTTTGCTATTTGTTGCTGCTGGGCTTTCTCTTCTTTTCTGCTGACTCCCATTGCTTGACCTTTATTTGGTCAAGTTTTTCTGTTGTTGTCTTACTCTAAAGGTATGTAAAATTGAGTTTTTTTATGAAATATAAAAAAATGTGAAATCTGTTTGCCCTTCCTCTATGAATCTGTACTTCTATCTGTTTAGACCTATTTCTATATACACTTATATGCATGTATGGGGAGTAACACATTATGTTTGTTCAGTTTTTTCTAAATCTCTGAATTTTACATAAGTCTGTTTCAGAACTGTCTGTTATATGACTGTGCAATCAATGTTTGGGTTGGAAAATAGGGTAATGAACTTAACCTCTAATAGTTAAGTTCATCCTATAAAGATGCTTAAATTCTGGTCTGGTTTAGGTTTAAATATCTAAATATTGTTATGAAACAACACTAGGGTAGATGAATTTGACCCTCTATAATGGTCAAATTCACCCCATCTTAGGTGCTTAAACAGTAGTTTGTCACCNTGGGTACCAACAATGGCTTGAGAGTAGGGAATCTGAACCATCCAAATGGTTAGTTCACCTTCTCCAGAATGCCCAAAGAATCAAAAATCACAGAACAATTATGAGATGAATAGGACCTTTATGGAGTTGAATCTGACCCCTTTCCATGGTCAGATTCAGTCCATGAAAGGCAAGAACCTATTCTGTTAAAAATGATGCAAGAACATCATCAAGGTTGGGTCAAACCCCTTTATGGTACGACTCATCCTGCAAATGCTTAAGAAAACTATTGGTATTACTGTCCTAGCAGCAATTCCGGATTGGTAGTTAAAATGCTTTTATTTGTGTCCTTTTGATCAGTAAAGGGACTCAGATAGCAAGTAGCTATAGAGATCTAAACTTAGTTTAATGTGGCATTATGAGATGGAAAGTCTGACCCATTCATGGTCAGATTCACCCAATAATAATGCATAAACAGTTGTAGAGTAATTAGATTATCGTTACAAAGGTATTAGGAAATGAATCTAAACCCAATAAATGTCCAGAATCATATCTTAAGAAATGCCTAAGGAATGTGTCTATCAAGTCAGTCGGCTAGTTGCTGAGAAAAATAGCCAGAAGAATATGGATTATCAGCTCACACAAAAGCAGCAATGAATCTACACCATTCTTTTGGGTTATATTTACATTTACTATTGGGAATGTACAGTAGAAAACAAGGATGTACTAAATTAATTTTCTTATGCATCAGCTGTAAAGAAAGGACTGCACTAAAATTATATTTGGCTTATGTCTTTTCTATTTCGTAAAGCTAAGTCAGCTTTTCCTTTTGATAATTACTGTTATTATCTGTTTATGGTCAAGAACCCCTTCCTTTTTTTAATCTTGTAAAACCTCAATATAAACGTGTGATTAAAAGAGTTCATCTTGAGAAATCCAGATTTGAAAAAAAAATGCTTGCTTTCCTTCACAAAAATTCCTGCGATTTTACAAAAGATAACAAAAAAAAAAAAAAAGGAAAAATCTTAGCTTTCAAACCGTCTGGTGAATAGGTATAAAGCTTATGGTTCAAAGGCGCTCGTATGAAGCTTATAAACACCTTATATCCACTAATGCTTAAGAAAAAATGTAAACAGAAAACTGCCTCTTCCATTCGCCTTATATGTTCTGGAATTTTCTGAGTTTGCAAATACTGTAACGTGTGCAAAACCGTCAAATAAAGTTCAGTAGATATGAAATTAAATAGCATAAATTTAATTCGTTTAGGAATCCATTAAATACCACACCATAGTTATATATGCTCATTTGACTGTTTAAATAAATGATTTGCAAATTAATACTTGGACTCTCTCTATATGATAGCATGACTTTCGTTATAAATGCGTAGTTTCCTATCTTTTTTTTTTGTAAACTAGCCACGACTAGGATTGGCCAAAAGAGTTGAAACAATCTGGGGCTAAAATATGGCCATAGCCCGAAACATGTCGTCTTTAGTGAACATCATTTAGGCAGTCTTTTAGGAAGAAAAAGANCCCAAATATTAATAGTTAAGCGACCGTCCTAGAACCACGGAACTCGGGAATGCCTAACACCTCATCCCAGGTTAACAGAATTCCTTACTCGGATTTCTGGTCGCAGAGAAATTAAAACAGAGTCAAAATTTCCTCGGTTTGGGATTTTTAAATAACATAGTGTCCCGGAACATCGTTAAAAAACCGAGTGGCGACTCTGAAAACTAAAATAAATCCCAAATCCGAATAATGTCACTCAAAGTGGAAAAACTCCCTCTCTACCCTTCATTAATCTGGGGGTAATGGAAAAAGGAGGTGTGACAGCTCTGGCGACTCTGCTGGGGACATTTGAACCCAGAATCTCTGGTTCAGGGTTCAGAATTCGAGCTTAGAATAGTTGTTATATTTGGCTTTATTATCTGATTTTACATATTTGAACCTAATGTGCTAAATGCTGCTTTTACCGCTTTGATATTATTTGAACTGTATATAAATTGTGCCGAAGCCCTCTTCTCTCTGAGCTTTCTAAATCACCTGGGAAGTGTGCACTTCGTGTGACTTCTTTTCTGTTAGAGTCATATCCAAATTTTTGAACGA
>MDKI01109851.1:0-100869 GCA_005239505.1 Nicotiana paniculata
AGTCACCACCTTCTTCCATAGGCTGGTGTCTTCATCCCCGAATCTCCCAAGCCATTTCATTAGCATGCTCTTGTTGTGTTTTGTCAAGTCTTTTATTCCAAGTCCACCAAGGTCCTTTGGTTGAGTTACTTTGGCCCATTTGACCAGGTGAAACTTGTGACCCTCACTGTTCCCCTTCCAGAGAAAGTTTCTTCTAAGTTTGTCCAGTTGTTTGAGCACTTTGCTGGGCATAGGATATAGTGACATGAGGAAGGTTGGTATACTGTCCATTACACTACTAATCAAGGTTACCCTGCCTCCCATTGATAGATATTGCAGCTGCCATGTTGCCAATCTCTTCTCCACCTTCTGTATCACTCCATTCCATATTGCAGTAGACTTGTACTTAGCACCCAATGGTAGACCTAGATATGTTGTAGGTAAGGAACCGGTACCACAACAAAGAATATCAGCTAGATCTCCCAAGTCAGGAACTTCATTAACAGGGTAAATTATGCTTTTTGCCATGTTGATATGTAGTCCAGAGATAGCTTCAAAAATGAGCAGAGTTAGATTAAGATATTGAACCTGAGATATTCCAGCTCCACAGAAAACTAATGTGTCATCCGCATAGAGCAGGTGTGACACTGAGACCGCATTGCTTTGATGTCTCTCAACACTGAAGCCATCTAACCACTGCAGCTGCTTTGCTTTGTCCAACATCTTGCTAAGGCCCTCCATAGCTATGATAAACAGGAAAGGAGACAAGGGATCACCCTGCCTTAATCCTTTTTGAGGTGAAAAGAAGCCAACTGGACTCCTGTTGACGAGAATCGAATACTTGACTGTGGTTAAGCTATATTTGATCCACCTGATCCATCTGCCACCAAATCCCATTTTCCTTAACATTGAAAACATGTATGACCAATTGACTTTGTCAAATGCTTTCTCAATGTCGAGTTTGCATAGGATGCCTGGAATTCCACTTTTTAGCCTTTCATCCAACATCTCATTAGCAATCAAAGCTGCATCTTCAATCTTCTGTTCTTCTTTAACCCCTTTTCAAAATTTCCAGCATTTCCCATGCCCAGTCCACCCTATTCTGTTCTTCCTCTTGACTTTATTCAATTTCCATTATGGAGTTCTTCAATGGTGGGCGGAAAAACACCTAGTGGTAACTTTTAATAACAATTGCATGACCTGACATCTAAAATGTAAAAAAAATGGTTTCATTAAGCTTTCTTTGACACAGTGAAATGCTTGAATTGTATCCACGCTTAGATTTCTGTTGTACCTCCTCAGTACTTTTCGCTATTATTCCTGCATTTTTTCTTAGCTGTACTTCTGGAAAGTAATGTTAAGTTTTGATGTAAGCAGGTAGTTGAACAGGTTGGATCAACATAAATGGAACTCAAAACCTCGTCTTAAGTTTGGTCTCTAGTTCAGTTTTAAGCAAGACTTTGCTTAATTTGGTACTTAACTGTTCAACATCGATATTGAATCACGAGACTAATCATGAATATCACTTTAATTGATTTTTTGAATATTAGCATTAGAAACCTTTTTAATTCAGCAATGAGAAAGTTTAACACTTCTCCTCAATCCGGTCAAGATCTAATCATCTAATGAGAGATGTTTAAAGTCGATTGACCACTTTAAGATACATACTGGAATAAGGCAACCGGCAGAATGTGGATTCCATATAGTGCACATTATACAGAAGCAATTGTTCTCACTTCCAGGTTTCGACAAACATTTTAAATTAACTTGAATTCTAGGCGGAGGTACCTTTATTTATCATTGCTTAAAATACAGCTGAATGTTGTTCAAGGAATTGCAAAAATGCAAGTCAAACAACTGACAGAAACTAGTTAATCACTCAAACTAGTTAGGGTTGCTATATCAATCCTCCTGATTTCCAGAGCTAAACAAGGGGTTCCCTAGGATTGGGGATTCTCTAAATCTGTAATTAGATAAGACTTAGAAATCAACGATTTCAGAAATTGTTATTGATAAAGCATAAAACAGATTGTGCCACAGACCCCTGCATTTTTGGACAGTTTTTGGGTTGTAAACTGGTAATAGGCAATTTACAATAACAACCTCCCACTTTTTAGCACTAAATTGGAAACAAAATAAATGGAATAAAAGCTGAAATATTCAATATGAGTTTGTTGTGGATTTATAATTTTGTGCACTGAATCTGTCACATAATGAAAGGACAATAGCATTAAAGATAAATGCAACCAAATGAGTCAGCGACATACCGTGCACCTTTTCCAAGCGCGTCAGATGCAGGCTGGGCCCTCCCACATTCATTGTACAGCTCAGATGCCCTTCTATAAAAGTCAGCAACTTCTTTCCAGTTGCCTAGTTCTTTCGCCATGGTAGCAGCAGACTCCATATGTTTAGCAGCATCCCAAGGCCTGATTTACTTGTCAAGGATCTCAAAATTGACTCGATCGACAAACGACAAGAAAAATCGATTGGGGAAAAGGATACGAGGAAAGCATCTCTTGTCCTTTTGAAGCTTTCTCAAATGCTTCTTTTGCTTTCTCATAACTTTTAGCAACCCTAAATCCATTAGCTGTAATGCAAGAACATAGTGTCAGTCACGTGATTCACATGCTCAAAGTGTTCCAATTTATGTAGCATTTGTTTTACTCGAATATGAATATTGTACATACCTGCCTGCTCATATAAAACAGTAGCACTTCTCCAATCGCTACTCCACCTGGTAAAACTTAATTTTGTCCTATACAGACAGGAACAAATAATTACATAAAACTTAAAACGTGGAAAGAAATGAGGATTAAATATACAAAGGCTTCTTTTTGTAATTTGCACCAAAGAAACTTGCAGCATCACGACAAGTACAAGATCTCAGATATGGAAATTTGCACCGCCATAACTACATCTAATCTCTCAGATCAAGCGCATTGACTAAAAATTTTGCTTTCAAGTCCCAAATCCAAATATTGTTCCAGAAAATGGAAATATTAACGTTAATAAAGATCAAAAGAGTAATCAAGATGCTCCAATCTCTGATCAGAACACTATTTTACTGGTTGGTGACTTGGCGTAATAGTTAATAGAATATCAAAATCTGATCAAGAAAATGGAAATTTTCTTAGTTCAATCAAGTGCTTAACCATCACACGACAGGAAAAAAGCAAGCACATTCCATTACCACTCCATAAACAATTCTTAAAATTATAACAAAATATGCCCCTTTATAAACAGCTTAAGAGTTAAGACAATTACATGTATATATTCTGTATAAGCGTGTGAGTATGTATTATACCATATTTACACCAGTAACTCAGAGAAAGTGACACCCTCTTACACAGGTTTGGTCAGACACCTTAAAATTGTTTATATAACAAAAAACAAATTTATCTCACAAGAATTGAATCTTGAAAAATATACAAAGAAAATGATTCATAAATAGATAATACAGAATTCATAGAGGTGGTAGGTGAGGTTTTTACAGTTTATCGGCTTTGGCGATCAACTTTTCAGGATCGGAACCCATGGCTGATAATGTGCTGTTGGTTCCTTTCTTGCTTCTCCGGTCAATCTGAGAATCCGGTTTTGTTCCGCATTTACAGGGACCGTATAAAAAAAATGCAACTTTCGATTAATTGCGGCGTTGGCCTCGAAGTATGGTTGTCATAACTTTTGACCCAATTCAATATGGGATTGACTCCATATTCCATGTAAGTTTTCAAATTTATAGTCTCCGTCAATCCGTATGGTGTCGCAACTTTTAATGGTAATCAACATGGGATTTTTGTATTTTTTGACCCAACTCATTGTTATTTTTATTTTCATTGTCTTTTTATTTTCTCAAATGTTAGTCTAAGATGAATTTAAATGAGAAATATGATCAATAAGAATATATATATAATCGATTCTAACTTATTCGAGAATGACCCATAATCATTGTATTGTTTATTGTCGGAACAATCACGTAGTCCTATTGAGGTGTTGTACCTAAGGATTTTGTCGGCGAAGAGCTTTATACAATCTATAAGGCTATATTTGATACATGGTTGATTACCAGCTCCTTTATTTTTTTAAAACTGTATTCACGCTATTAATTTTTACAAACAAAATTTGACTTCATTTTGGAGAAAATGTCCAAAAAGACCCCTTATCCCTTGATATGGAGCATTAGAAATTAAGTTTACCAAAGTGCAACACTAATAATGACCTCAAAAGAAAAATTCACTATTTTAAGGAGGGAAGGAAAATAAAAGAGAATGAAAGAAGAGAGGAGCTGCGAATTGATGTGAAATTGTGAAGTGTATGGATGGCAAGCGGTGCGGGTTCTGTCTTAACCGGTAAAATTTTAATATGCCCTACCCCGTATAGTATTTTCATCTTGTTCATCCACCTGACACCTACACCCGCATCTACCCCGCCCCGCTTAAGTTATTATTATATTACTATTGTTAATAATAATAATAATAATAATAATTAGCTTCTGGACCAAGTCTCTTCACCAAGAAATACAATTGACGCAAAGTAACATCCTTCTGTGTTCTCAGTTGAAAATGAAATCAAGTGCAAAATGCCTATGTTTTTGGACTCTTATGCATTAAACTATAGGAGAGAGGATAAGATGATCTATATACTAATAAACCAACGAAGAATTCAAACATTTTGGATATTTGAATTGGAAGAAAAGAACAAATTTTAATTCCTTTAACATAAATTTGAGTATTAATACCAGAAGGAAGCATGCACTTCCATATGTAAATGGAAAAATTCTTACGAAATCAGAAGCTCCAGCAACCTCCCTGTTTAAGTTTCTTTTATTTTATTTGAAAACTTGAAATCTAAAAAGGAAGAGGAAGGAAGAATATATACCAAGACGGACGAAAGTTGTTTACTTTTTATTGCTTCATTTGGGTATAACAAGTAGAAATAGAATGTTTTAGAAACTAAATAATACTTAAAAGATTGGATTAAAAAGCTTCAATAAAAGTAAATCGATTTGGAATTCTTTATAATGTAGAACAAAATAACAAAATAAATTGGTTTAGGACAAGTTTGCTATGTTTCGAAGCAATATGTAGTCAATTCATCACTTCAACCTGCAACCGTCCCACACTCGCCTGAATTTTAAAAGATTAGTTACGTCCTACAACAAAGGTTCATACTTTATTTATTTTAAATAAATACCCTTTTAAAAAATTATATTCCATATCTATTTTTTGACTTTTTATAGCCAAATATCTATTTATGGTCACCTCCTTCCCTTAAGCCATAAAATAAGTTTTGTATTATTTTTCTCTCTTGTATCCCCTCAAATTTCTCCTATCCCCTACCCCATATCTATTCTCCCTCTCTCTCTCTACTTCTCGGATCAACAAAAATTTGCAATTCGAGTAGCAATCTTAAGACCAATTTTTCAACACGGATTGTGCCATAGCTCTGTATTTGATTAAACACTAGATTTAGAGACTATGTTTTGTAACACAAATACCCCCAACAGAAACACTATATCTTGAAGGTGATCTCCTTCGACTTAAAAATCTATTTATTTGTTCATAATGTCTGCCATTTATTTAGTACTTGGTGAAAGATGATTTGATTTACCACACTGACCAACTATGTAACGTCAGGAATATCGCTGTAAGAATTTGTTGGAGAAATTTCGCCGGATCAACAAAAACCTCCATTATTTCGCTGGTAATTACGTGCTAATCGTCGGCAACCAAAGACAACGGTGACGCGCAAGCGAGGACTGGATACTGATGTTGCTTCAACGAGACGACATTAGGGTTGTTCTTGAACAAAGACGACGAAGTTGGGGGCTGAGCAACTTGAATTTTCTGTTAATATATTTCAATGTATCTCGCTGTATTTCCATGTATTTCATTGTATTCATTGTCTTTTTTTCATTGTATTTCAATGTATTTCGTTGTATTCTATGTATTTCATTGTATTCATTGTCTTTCTTTTTTATTGTATTTCAATGTATCCCG
This sequence comes from Nicotiana paniculata, assembly GCA_005239505.1. Lineage (NCBI taxonomy): Eukaryota > Viridiplantae > Streptophyta > Magnoliopsida > Solanales > Solanaceae > Nicotiana > Nicotiana paniculata. The sequence goes on from MDKI01109851.1 coordinate 5,976, forward strand.
TTGTATTCTATGTATTTCATTATATTCACCGTCTCGCTATATTCCATGAATGTATTCATATATATTTTTTAATTAATATAATTTATCTATTCAGATGTATTATATAATTTCTCTGAAGATTGCTATATTTTTGGGGTCTTTTTCGGTTGAGAATCTTTTCTACAACTGGAAATACAAATTTTATGTGTTATAATTGAGTTTGTTGAGTTATATTTGGAGTCTATTATGTTAATTGATTCACTTTCCGTTTAAAAATAGTGCAATCCCCTGTTTCACGCCGTGAATACAGTCGAATAATAATTTGTCCAGCTGTAATCTCATGTTTCACGCCATGAATACAGTCAAATATAAAAATCTGTCTAGCTGTAATCCCCTGTTTCCGCCTAGAAATGCTGAATACAGTAGCTTAAATACATCAAATACTCTCTAAAAAATCTGAAAACATAGCTATAGGAAGTAATATAGTAAATGGTAGCTACAACTAGTTAATAACCACTAAAACATAGTGGTTTATGAAAGTTTTCAACCCTCACCGCACCCGCAAAAGTCAAATCCACATCGCACCCGCATACATTCAAACCCGTACCACCCCATTATCATCCCTACTGAAGTGCTCAGTTGAATATCTCTGAATTTAGGAGAGGTGATGTGGGACGAGGGGGGAGTGGGGAAGCTACGAAGACTTTGTGAGCTTTTGGACATAAGAATTGTAAAATTCTGAAAAGGTATAAAAATAAATTCAAGTGAAAATGGTATTTGGAAATTAGAATTGTGTGTGGACATAAATATAATTTTGAGTTATTATTGAATTTTTGTAAGTGATCTAAGCAAAATTTTTGAAAAACAGCTTTTCAAGTTTTCGAAAAATTTCAAAACTCATGTTCAAGTGAAAATTGAAAAGCCAAACACTTATTTAAAAAAAAGTATATTTTTTTTTGGAAAAAAGTGAAAAATATTTCATGGCCAAACGGGCTCTTTGACAGAAAATAATGGATGTGAGTTGGAGGCTATATTAGTAAATTTTCAAAGCAAAATAGGAAGAGTGGCCTCAAAATAGGCCGTATGCTGCAATTTTTTTTCCTCCAGTACCACAAAACCCAAAATTTCACTTTACAAGTAACCAACATTTTCTCAGTTCAGTGGGCAAGAACTCTATGGTCCTCACACGAGAGCTGAAAAATATAACTGTATTGGGCAAAATACATTATGGCACATGAACATCCAAGAAGGGGACACGTGGAACTCAAAACGGGGATGACCGAAGACCGAAATCAGCCCTTCTACTTGTCCTTGAAAGGGATAAAGTTCATAGAGGTATATTAAATGCTCTACGCCCGGTAGCATTTAATAAGAAATATTCTGTAGCATTAAGAACAACAATCCGTTACAGAAAATTTGGCATTTATGTCACCATTACATCTTCATCAATGAACCTCATAATTGACATTAAAGGAGGGTAAGATCCTAGGACCTCCTTCCCTAGATACAACTATAAATAGTGAGCTCAGTTATCATTGTAAGAGACATGAATTTTCTGGCTGAACTTACACTACATTCTATACAAAGCTTAATATAATTTTATTTTCCTGCTTTTTGATCTTATCATTGTTGTGCCCGGAAAACCTGTTCCCGTAATTTTCATCTCTGCTGTTTCATCTACATTTTAAGGCTAAGTGTTATATATTTCTTAAATTATTGCATTATTCAGGATCAAATTAGTTCACTTGTCTAGAAACCACGTATAAATCCAACAGTATCATTTTACGGGTAAACAATTTGGTGCCCGCCGTGGGGACTAGACAATCGTCCAATCAAATTGATCTTTGCCTTTTTTACTAACGTGGTTTGATTAATTTGTCTTAGAAAAAATCATAAAAAATGGCAGACAACACTGTTAACTACACGCACAACCCTGAAATTCTCAGTCTCATTTTGAGGATTCAATCAGTGACACCGGCTATAAGGAAAATGACGCCACGCCGGTGCATGACAGGAAGTATCCTCGACAAGTTCAGGGAACAACTCCTGATGATGCTGGTGATGAGCATGTCGTGGATGTGGTGAGAGTCCTGCAAGAGCAACAAGCGATCATTCGAGGTTATCTCACACAACATGATAAGGTTATGACAGAGCTGAAACTGACGCTATCGGGGACTTCAAATAATGCAAACAGACGAGATCCATTTCCTCCCGGTGTTCCCACAAACCAAACAATACAGAGAATCGACAACAACACTCCCAAGGGAAAAGTTGGCTCTGACGGGGCTGGGGGGAATGGATCCAGTCTCAACAACGAGAACGACCCGTTCAAGAATGAATGTTTATGGTTTATGAGATAAGTAAACGCCCGCATGGACTAAATCCCGGGTGCCCGCCAGTATTGAAAGGCCTGGACTCAAAGAAATATACCAGTTGTCGTACAAGCCGAGTGCTGCACCAGAACTAATCCCAAAGCGGTTAAAAATTCCTGAAGTGCCAAAGTATGACGGAACTTCAAACCCACAGGAGCATATTACCCCTAAACAACAATGGTAAAAGGAAATGATTTAGGTCCTCACAAAGTTGAATGTGTTGCGAAAAGAAATTTGGATAAACTCTCACGAGGGAAGCTCTAACGTGGTATTCATTATTACTCAAGCATTCCATAGAGATGCTCGCGGATTCTTTCATCAACGCTCATGTCAGGGCCAGAAAAGTACAAGCCCGGAAGACCGATATATTCAGAATCGCATAGGGAGAATCCGAATTATTATGAGAGTTCGTTACCCGATTCTAGAAAGAAAGAATATTGATCCCGGTTGTCTCGAAAGAATGGGTAGCTGAAGCATTCACCAAAGGATTGAATCCGAGAGGCTCAGATGTTTCCCAGAAGCTGAAGGAGAGCCTGCTTGTGTTTCAAGAAACAACTTAGGCAGATGTCCACAACCGTTACAAGTCAAAAATAAGGATCGAAGATGACCAAATCGGTTCTACATCATCAGACAAAGGATGGGAGAAGAGCATAGAAAAATCAAACGATGACTACGACGCGGACAAATGGACTTCGAGGGGTCGGTCTTTGCCTTACGAACGGATCGAAGGCCGTGGCAGAAACTTCCGGGCAGCAAACAAGTTCACCATTGACAGAGGGACCGATCATGGTAGAAACAATAGATCACTTCAGGATAGAGAGACGTCGGGGTTTCATGATTCTTCGTACCCCAAGTTATCGGAGTATAACTTCAACGTCAGTACAATGGAGTTGGTGACAACCATGAGAAACATTAAAAAGGCGTGATTCCCAAGACCTATGAGATCTGATTTCAGCCAGGGGGATCCCAACTTATGGTCTGAGTATCATGGGTCGAACGACCACCAAATAAGGGGCTACCGGCACCTCCGGTAAGAAGTGGCAACACTATTGAAGAATGGTCAACTCAGAGAATTCTTGAGTGATTGAGCTAAGAACAATTATGGCCGTAACAGAGACAACGTGGAACCTTTGAAAGCATGAGAAGAACCCCACGTCAAACGTTCAATATGTTCTAGTGGATCCAGGGAATTTGGTGAATATCATACAATAAAGAGTATTGAGCAAGCTAGACTCATCGAAAGCATTATTCCGGCAACAAAGCTCCTCGCTAGATTCAACCTTGCGAGCGTGACAACCCGGGGAGATATTTTGCTACTCACGAACGCTGGAGGAGTAATGAAAACAAATCTCTTCGAAGTAGTAGATGGTGACATGGGATACAATATCATCCTGAGAAGGCCATGGTTACACGAGATGAAAGTTGTAACCTCAATATATCACCAATTGCTGAAGTTTCCAACGCCCGAAGGAATCAAGCGGATAAGAGGTGATCAACCGGCAGCAAGGGAGATAAATGTAATTTCGGTTTCCAACAGCGAAGGGAAGGAGCACACAACATAGCAATTACAGGAACCGACACCTAATCTCGAGCCAGAGAAAGTTAGCCCAGGATTAGAGTCGTTGGAGCATTATCAGGTGTCGAGATATTTCCAAGTTCCAAAAGAGACGGACGCAACAAAGTCCACTACGAAGGAACTGGAGCAAGTTGCTTTGTTCGAAGAATTCCTAGAAAGGAAATTCCACTTGAGGACAGGACTGCACCCGGAGATTAGGCCTGGTTTTATTGAATTCCTTAAATTTAATGCTGATTGTTTTGCATGGTCACACGAGGATATGGCAGGTATCCCGATGGAAGTAGCCGTGCACAAGCTGAGTCTGGAATCCAGCATACCTCCGGTAAGACAAAAGAACGCCCTATTGCCGAGGCAAGAAATAAATTCATCAAAGAAGATGTAACTCGCTTGCTTAATATTGGTTCGATACAAGAGGTAAGATATCCATAAGGGCTAGCCAATGTAGTGGTAGTTCCTAAGAAGAACAATAAATTTCGCATGTGTGTAGACTCGTTCCCGTAGCCAAATATCGATCAAATGATCTCTGCCACGACCGGGCACGAGTTAATGAATTTCCTCGATGCTTATTCCGGGTACAACCAAATCAAGATGAACCCGGAAGATCACAAAAAGACTTCGTTTATAACAAATTTCGATATATATTGTTACGATGTGATGCCTTTCGGGTTGAAAAACGTTGGAGCCACCTATCAACGACTCGTAAATAAGATATTTGAAAAACAAATAGAAAAGAATATGGAATTTTATATAGACGATATGCTCGTTAATTTTTTGAATGCAGGTGACCACCTTAAGAATTTGCAAGAAACATTCAACATCCCGAGGAAGCATAACATGAAACTTAATCCCGAGAAGTGCGCGTTCGGGGTCAATTCTAATAAGTTCTTAGGATTTCTGGTCTCACAAAGGGGAATTGAGGTAAACACCAAAAAAATCAAGGCCATAGAATATATCCCGGATCAATTGTCGAACGTAAAGGAAGTCCAAAGGCTCATAGGAAGATAAGCAGCCTTGAGCAGGTTCATTTCCCGGTAGTCGAAAAAGTGTCATCGCTTCTTTACACTGCTCAAAAAGAAAATAATTTTGAATGGACACCTGGATGCCAACAGGTTCTGAAGGAGCTGAAGAAGTACTTGTCAAGCCCTCCAGTGCTCTCAAAACCAAAAGAAAGGGAAACATTGCTAGTCTACCTCGCAGTTTCAGTAGTTACGGTAAGTGCATTTTTAGTCCGAGAAGGTACGCAATTTCCCATATATTACATTAGCAAAATTTAACTGGAGCAGAAACTCGCAACCCACATTTGAAAGAACTGGCCTTAGCTCTTGTAGTTTCCGCTCAGAAGCTGATGCCCTACTTCTAATGCCACTCGTTAGTTGTGGTGACTACTGCCTCTGGCAACCAAGGAGGCAGTAATGGTATCGGATTCGACATCGGGGGTTTGGACCTTATTTACATATGGAGTTTCCAACGTAAAAGGGTACGAACTCGGAATAGTCTTAATCATGCCTTCACGAAGACCTTAAGGAAAGCCATCGGAATGATCCTTTTAACTAAAAATGAAGTAGAGTATGAAGCTTTGATTGCAGGGTTGAATTGGCTCAGAGACTTGATTTCGAGGTTATCGAAATCAAATGTGACTCACAGCTGGTGGTAAATCAACTCTACGGGATCTTTGATACCAAAGAATAACGTATGCAACAATACATGGTAAAGGTTCAGGCTTTTTTGGCACGATCCCGGGAGTGGTCAATTACTCATATCTCGAGGGAGGATAACGTAAAAGCAGATGCATTAGAAACTTAGGATCATTGGTAGAAATGAAGGGATTGAAGTCCGGGGTTGTAGTACAACTGATGAACTCAGTCCTGGATATGAATGGTTACTATGAGATAAATTCGACTAGTTTGGTCTGGGACTGGAGAAATGAAATAATCAACTATCTTGAGCACGAGAAGTTGCCCGAAGACCCCAAAGCATGACGGGATTTTGATCACGCCCAACTCTAGTCCTAAAAAGGATAAGCGGTCGCTGCAAATATATTCCGGTCTAAAATCCCGGAGTTGAATTCCACAGAGAACTAAAGTTTCGCCATAATTGTTCAATATCGCTAAGAAGACAAGTTCGAATAAATTTCTAAGTTATAAAGATTAAGATTTTTATATCTAAATAATTAACTAAGAAACTAAAGCAGTAAATTAACAACTAAAGTCACTTAGGGTTGGAGACTAAATTAAGAAGACATAGAGTTATGATTTCCCCAATTGCCGGAATCCTTCCCGCTATGTTCCCTACAATTTCGCCTATGTATTCTCTACTAATCATGAGCACTTTAGGTGCCGTAATTCTATCTCAAGAAACTACAACAATTTACTAGGCATATTCTCTCAAACTTCGCTAGTTGGATTTATCTAACCGCTCACTATGACCACATCAAGGCTTTGCTATTTCTAAACCTACCTTTAAACCCGCTGTATTGATTTATCACATATGCTAGGAGTGACGTTGTTCAAAAATCACCTAAATATGTATCCTTTCTGAAGCAACACATAATAAATAGGCATAGTCAACCGATGGCCATTCATCAACAACAATAAACACGTAGTTGAACAAATAGACAAATTCAAAGGTTAAATTATATTAAAACATAACAAGAATTCATCCTCCAAGAGGTTCCATAAAAACACTAGATAACAAATTCTCTATTAATAATAGTATGTAAAAGTACAATACTAAAATTCATAACCAACAATTAAAAATAGGAAAAGGAAAGAAAAACTCGTAGAATAATTCCCCGCCTTTCTCCTATTGTGTCTCTGCCTCCTTAGGTCGAATCTGTGTCAAAAGTATGTCCCTAAAAATCCTCAAAATACTATTTTTTTCATGTATATATACCAAGTAGGGTCGGGCCCAAACAGTTATACCTTCTCCTACGCGAAAGGACACTTTCCCAGGCTTGGATGTCCGCGACCGCGGACTTTACCCAGTGTTCTACCCCAAATCCGCGATCGCGGATTCGACTGCATTTTTCACCCTGTTCCGTTTGGAATTTGGAAAAATGTAAAACATGAAAGTTGTAGACCTTTGAGTTAGATTTCCAACCATATATTGTATAGCCCAAATGGAGTTCTGAGAAAAAAGTTTATGTCTATTTTACTAGACAGTGCGCAATATGCCTACTCGATTCTTCGTTCGTTCTTAACTATCAAATTTGATCCCTGAACATGATCCGTACTTAATTACTTGGGATTTTACTCAGACTTCAAAGCTCCAAATTAATTGAATTCATTCCATAACATCTACATAGCTCGGAATCACTCCTGCAAGGCGTAAAACACACAATTAGTGCAAAACACTAGCGATTAAAGCTCAAACTCAATTAAAGTGTAGTAAATTAGAGTGTAATAAGCGCCTAAAATACGTAATTATAGTCTATCATCAGCTTTACGCGCCAAATTTGCACGCTATAGCTTCAAGAGAGGCCAATTGTATAGAAAATCCTTTCAAGACCCGTTGGTCCGGTGCTTAGGAGCGTCAGAAACTGATTATGTCATGAGAGAAGTCCACGAAGGGATATGCGACAATTACTCGGGCGCAGATTATTTGGTGCTGAAGTTGGTACGGGCAGGATATTACTGTCCTCGCATGTAATAAGACTCCAAAGACTTTGTACAAAAATGTGATAAGTGCCAACGCTACGCACCACTAGTACACCAACCGGAAGAACCCTTACATTTGGTTCTGTCCCCGTGATTGTTCATGAAATGAGGGATGGAAATCGTCGGACCACTTCCATTAGCTCCCAGAAAGGTAAGGTTTCCTTTAATTTTGACTGACTATTATTTTAAATGGGTGGAAGAAGGTCCTTATCAGAAGATCAGGGAACGCGAAGTGGTCAATTTTTTGTGAAAAATATAATTTACAGGTTCAAAATACCAAAAGAGAGAGTATGCGACAATGGACCACATTTTATCGGCGCAAAAGTTACAAAGTACCTCGAACATTTAAAAATAAAAAGGATTCACTTCCTCACCCTATCATCCGAGATCAAACGGTCAAGCGGATTTAACGAACAAAGTGATTATTCAAAAACCTCAAGAAAAGGTTGGAAGCAGCAAAAGGCAAATGTCACAAAGAATTTCCCGGAGTTTTATGGGCCTACCGAATAATGACCAAATCAAGCACAGGAGAAACTCTTTTTTTTCCCTTGTGTACGGTGTTGAAGCCCTTATCCCGCTGGAAGTGGGTGAACCTACTTTGAGATATTTTCAGGCAGATGAAGAATTGAACAACAAAGCAATGTTAATCAACTTGGAACTGCTTGAGGAACACAGAGACTTGGTGCAGGTAAGAATGGCATCTCAAAAGTAGAGAATGAAGCGGTATTATAATCGAAGAGCTAACCTCCGTTATTTCAAAGTAGGATACTTGATCCTAAGGAAAGTAAATTAAAATACCTGGGAGCTCAACGCGGGGAAGTTAGGACCAATGTAGGAAGGCCCCTACCGGATTTCAGCTATTACCGGGAAAGGTTCATACAAGTTGGAGAACCAAAATGGAGAAAAGTTGCCCATCAATTGGAACATGGCACACCTAAAAAGATATTATTGCTGATGAACACTATCTGATAAGAAAGTGTGTGTTGCACTATTTTTCCCTTCGTTCTGTTTTTGTCCCAATTAGGTTTTTCTGAAAGATTTTTAACGAGGCAGCAACAGAAAGCATACTACGAAGATAACATCAATAAGACCTTTGATGGCAAGGCAAACAAATAAGCTTCCACTTGGTGACGATTAGATAATCTTTGGTTCGGTAGAAAATTCTCACTGGGAAGTTAAGTTTGCTACCGAACAAAGGTTACCCGACCTTTCACGAGCACAAATCACTAAAGAGTTGTTAGATAGTCCTTCACTCGATAGCATAAATTCTTGAGGGGAAGTAAAGTATGTTAACAAGTTGAGGAATATCTAGAAATTTATTAGTGGAATCTTTGAAGGCACAAGACTTCCAGTGTTCCAATTCACATACTTCGCATTCGAACACTGGGAAGGGGGGGGATAGGGGGATGTGATAATAGGCTAGATTCATGTAGTTTATCGTCTATTTATACTCCAACTTCATTATGATTCACCGTCCTAGGAAGGGTAAATGATATTAAAATGTCTCTAATTGTGGATTTTATGTTTCGCAGGAGCAAGTTGTGCTTATGATAACCTAGGATGGTGTTTGGAGCTAAATTAAAGCAAGAAAAACCCTTGGAGTTAAGAGCGTGTGAAATAAGGAAGAAGAAATGCGAAGGCAGAATGATACGCCATTAGCGCGGCCGCTCTAGTCCAGGTGCAATAGGCAGATTAGAAGGCCATTAGCGCGTCCACTAGAGCGACCGCGCTAGCCCAACAGACAGAAATAGAACATATTGCCTTTAGCGCGGCCGCCCTAGTCCAGTTCCGCACACGTTATTTCAGGGGTAAAAATTGGAAGCTTGGGGACAATTACACTTAACCTATAAAAGGTCTAGCTCGCCCAAAAGAAGAGATATCTAGGTTGTAAACTTGTTTTAGATCAACTTTGAGGAGGAGAACAAGTGTGAGAAGACCCGACTATAATTGTCGTTTTTCTATTCTCCATCTTTTGTCATTATTTTGGGGATGATGAATTATTCTATGCTTTCTCTATATTTTAGCATGAGTAGCTAAACAATCCGTCTAGGGTTTTGATGGAACTTTTTGTAGGATAAATTCTTGTTATGTTTTTATATAATTGAGCCATTGGATTTCTCTACTTGTTCAACTACGTGTTTATTGTTGTTGATTGAATGACCATCGATTGACTGTGCCTATTTATTATGTGTTGATTGAGAAAGGATACATATTTTTGTGGTTGTTGAACAACATCACTCCTAACGTATGTGAGAAATCAATACATCATGTTTAAAGGTAGGTTTAGAAATAATAAAGCCTTGACGTGGTCATAATGAGCGGTTAGATAAAGCCAACTAGCGTAGTTCGAGAGAATATGTCTACTAAATTGTTGTAGTCGCTCGAGAGAGAATTACGACACCTAAAGTGCTCAAGATCAGTAGAGAATACATAGGCAAAATTGTAGTGAACATAGCGGGAAGGATTCCAACATTTGGGGAAATCATAACTCTAGACCTCCTTAGTTATGTCCCAAATTTCATCCTTGTTAGTTGATAATTTTACTGTTTTATAATAGTTGTTAGTTAGAAATAAATATTATAATCTCTATAATTAGGAAATTGTTTGGACTTGTGTTTCTTAGCAATATTGAACAATTATAGCGAAACCTTAGTTCTCTGTGGAATTCGACTCCGGACTTTTAGACCAGATTATATTTGCAGCGACCGCTTATCTTTTTTAGGACTAGAGTTGGGCATGATAAAATTTTGGCGCTGTTGCCGGGGAACTAACGGTGTAGCTGTAGGTGTACATATTGCTAGGTTTCAAGTTTGAATTTTTTTTCCAGTATTTAATTTTTATATTCTTTATTTTAGTTTTATTTGTTAATTTGAAAAATATGGCATCATGGAATTATGAGAATATGGATGTTGGTAATTCTACTTTTGATCCTCGTTATGCATATTGTGGAGGATTCCACCCAAGACAAAATTATCAAAATATTTCCGAGAGCGAGTTATGTGCACCAACTCAATCTTATGTGTGGAATGTGTGTGATATGTGTGGTGGTCAAAATTGTCACTTTTATGGTTGTGCTTATATTTCTTATCTTCTCCCAACCCCTTACTATGATGGTTCTACCTTTTATTGTGAAGTTAATAGAAATAAAGAACCTAGGGATACATACCTGAAGGAGATCAAGGATATGTTAAAGTGCCTTCTTGAACAAAATAATGAGAAACAATTGCAACTAGAAAGGCAAGAGGCAACTATTCGCAAGTTGGAGGCTCAATTGAGTCAAGTGGTTGGAGTTTTTAATGCTCGACAAGCCAATATTGAGGATAATAGCCAAGAAGAGCATGAATTTGAGGTGTTAATTGGGGAGGTCAGAGTAGAACATCAACAACCTAGCCTACTACAATTTGAGAATGTCGATGTTGAAGAAGTGAGACTAGATCCAGCCAAGGACTTTAAGGATATAAATTTTGTTGACTCTAGCATCATTGGTGTTGATGATGTTGAAAGTCCTGAAGTTCATGTGTTTGAGCGCATTGGTCCACACTCCAAGCATTTTTTCACATTATGTTTGGGTGATGATATGGAAATAGAGTCATCCGAACCAATTGAGGAGTCAAGGAATGAGGAACAAGGTGCATATATTCTGGAATTATTCTTGCCAGAAAGTCAGGATTACATACCTCATACAAAGGCCACGGAGTGCAGAATACGACATTATTTCCTTGGGCCAGTTAGATTCGTTCCACCGCCACATGACCATAATCATAAGCTTGAATCAAAACTTGGGGTTCAATTCATAAGCTCGAGGTGGAGGAAAAAAGTGATTCACGTCGTGCCGCGACGTTAAATCAAGCGCTTGTTGGGAGGCAACCCAGCTTTATTTTTTTTATTTTTAATTTAGTTTATTTTTTTATTATTGTATTATTCTTGTAGTGTCGATTTTTGATTTTTTAGGAGCATGGAATGCAAAGCCATTGGAAGGATGCATTAGCAAACCAGATGGTTGGAACTAAGTATGAGGTACCCGCACGAAAGCCCAGGCCTGGGAGAAGTCTGAGTACCCCATGAGATGCTAGTGCTTTGCCTTTGGCCTACCAGGGAGTTTCTTTTACCCTATTATAGTTATGATGTGCATTGGGACAATGCACAATTTTAAGTGTGGGGTGAGGAGATCGTCTGGATTGCTTTCCATGCTAATTTAGTTGTGTTAGTTTAATTGAATAATTTTTTTTAAAAAAAAATAGAAAAGATTGGACTTTTCCCGACGAAGGATCTATTAGACAATTTTCTTGAGGGAAGTGAGTGTAAATAAAACACCAAAAAGATTTTTTTGTTTTTGTTTTTAGGAAGTGTAATAACTCCCCATTGGTTTTTCTTTGGGCCGCGATTCTTTTCCAAGGATTTTGCTTGAACCGGGTGTAGTTAGTTTTTGTTTATTTTGTTTTGTTTTTAGTTGTTAGGGGTACTTATGAGCGATGACCTGAAATAGGAAAAATATCCCTTAGCGTGGTTACACCTGAACACAATAGACACTAGAGTATGACGCTTAGGCTCAGTTGTTGCTCCTTGCAGAGTGCCTTAAATTGTATGTTTGTAACTGACTTGAAAACTCGGTGAGAGTGTCTTGATGAACCAATCTGGAGTGAGTCATGTGCCATATGTGTGTGAGGGTAGTGCATTGTATTCTATGCTCCACATTTGATGCCTAGAACTTTCCCTGTGTGTTTGCAAAACGAAATAGTAGCTCTAGTCAGTCTTAGAAGTTATATAGGTATTTCTTTGTAAGCCAGAGTTATAAAGTAAACCCACCTACATGCGATAAATTATAGTTACCGTTGTTGAGTCTATAAACATGTTTCTTTGGCACCCACATTACAAACCTTACCCAATTGTTTGAACGGCCCATTTGTTTGAACCCTTTCCCTCCCATGAGCACTTGAATTGTTATAGATTATGTAAAAGTCAAAGTGTGGGGTGGTGGTTTGGTTTTTGAGTGGAATCAAAGAAATAGAAAGAAAGGTGCAGAGTTTTTGAAAAAAATAAAGAAAGAATAAGCGCCACTAGAAAAAAAAGAAAAAAAAAGAGACAATAAATAAATGTAGTCCTTGATAAGTGGTGATGTGATACAATTGCAATGAAAGGAGTTTGGGGTAGTATAAAGAGAAGAGTGGTGGAATGTCTGGCCTGGCATAAGTATGGTCTGAGAGCGAAAGTAATTGTATTAAAAGTGTATAGGGAGGTTAGTCACTATATCTAAATACATCCTACCCATCCCTTAGCCTACATTACAGCCAAATGAAGTCCTAATTGATCTTAGACTGAATGAGTTCGATTAGTAGAGTAGTTGTAACGATCCAGTCCGTCGTTACATAGAACCTGCATTATAATTGTTGTTATTAACTTTTCATAGGTTGGTTATTCTGTTATTGATGTGTTAGAGTCGATAGGCTTGAAATCGAAAGGGTTTCAGTGAGAGTTCAGTCATGTAGCCTTTAGAGATATCCTTATAATGGGAAAAGTCAACTGAGAGTTGACTTGTTGGGAAACGACCTCGGAATACGTATTTTATGGCTCGGATAGCTTCGTTAGGTGATTTGGGACTTAGGAGTGTGTTCGAAATATTTTTGTGATGTCCGGTGTAGAATTAGGCTTGAATTGACGAAAGTTAGTTTTTGGTGATTTTCGGTTGGTAGTGGAAAATAGGTTATCCGGGTCGGAATGGAATTCCGACTGTTGGAACAGGTTCGTAATGTCATTTTGGATATGTCTGCAAAATTTCAGGTCCATCGGAGTTGTTTTGGGTAGTTTCGGCATCGTTGGTGGAATTTAGAAAATTAAAAGTTCATAGGCTTGAATTCGATGTGTTTTTGAGGTTTTGATGTTGTTTTTGATGTTTCGAAGGCTCGACTAAGTTTGAATGATCACATATGATGCGTTGGTATGTTTGGTTGGGGTCTTGAGGGGCTCGGGATGGTTTCGGATGGTTAACGGGGAGTTTGGAATGGTTTTGTCACTGCTGATGTTCTGTTGCTCGTGTTTTCGCACCTGCAGATGGAGAGCCGCAGGAGCGGATGTGGCAGCGCAGGTGCGAAAGTTGTCTAAGTGAGGGGATTTCCGCAGGTGCGAGGTAATTTTTGCACCTGCAAAGCCGCAGGTGCGGGAGGTCGATCGCAGGTGCGGAAGTTAGAGTCCTTGGAATTTTCCGCAGGTGCGGTTCCGCAGGTGCGTGTAAGTGGTCGCAGGTGCGGACCCATTGGACAGAATGTATAAAAATGTGCCTTCGCGAATTTTAGCCATTTTCTCAAAATGTCATCGGGATTTGAAGCTTTTGGAAGGGTTTTGAAGAGGGGATTAGTTCCTTAGCATATTATAATGATATACATATGATTGTCGGTAGATTTGGAGCACTTGGAGGCTGAATTTAGAGGCAAGGGCACTGCGGAGTAGTGTATAAACCGGTTTTGAGGTAAGTAACGCTTCCAAACTTGGAACTGAGGGTTCGAAACCCCAAACTATTTGATATTTGGTGTTAATTAAGGTGACGCACTTGCCAAGTGACGGGCATGCAGGCGTTTACCGAATATTTGTAGCCTGGCTCATCCCATGACACTGTCTAATGGTATTCTCAGGTTGATATTTGTATTGTAAAGTTGGTATCCTTGAAGGCAATAGAAATCATGCTAAGTATAAATATTAAGGCTTCACACCGATATGTTCAGACCGGAACAGTCGATTATTGCTGTCTCTGTTTATGATTACTGTTTTCATGTACTTAGTCCTGTTAAAGTATACGTTCCATGCCTGAGTCTCGTAAGTTGCTAGTTTATTCTATATTATCATTTGGTTTGGGCTGATTTTCATATGTTAGAACATTTTGAGTGAGACTAGAAGGTACTGACTAGTGAGGCTTGGAGCCTGGTTTTGAGACAGTTATGAGGTCGGACTGTACACCGCAGCGATCCTGGAATCATGCCTTCGTTGGCTCGATATAGTGCTTGGGCTGAAAGGAGCCCCTCCGGAGTCTTTACACCCCCAGTGAGCGCACATATATTGAGGGATGGGTTTCCCTGGACATGGATTTGTCCGAGCATTACGTTCCGGAGATGGATTTTCTCCGTGGTTATTATGTTCCGAAGATGGATCTTCTCCGTGGGGTCCGGATCGGCCTTTTTCCTCAGTACTTGGTGACTGTGTCACTTGTGTTTATGTAATATACGGGATGGACTTCCCTGGGCCGGGAGGCCATATTCTAGTACTGAGTGGACCACCTTATGAGAGCTTGATTAATGAGTACACATAATTATTGATTCTATATGAATCATGCTAGTATGCACAGTTACAGACATATATTGATGCATCGTGTTTATTTCCCGATTTATTACTGTCATGTCCAAGTTATATACTGTTGTTCGAATTATCGGAGGTTTAGTCCGTCACTACCTCTCAGCCCGTAGTTTGGTTTCGTTACTACTGAGTTGGTGTACTCACGTTACCCCCTGCACCTTGTGTGCATATCCAGGTACAACTGAATTCAACTCGGGTCAGTGAGTAGCAGCCGTTTTCATCAGAGTTGACGAGGTATCAGCTGGCGACCGTGATCTCGTCTTCTTTTTCCTTTCTACTTGTCATATTTATTTTCAGACTATGTTAGTCATTTTTTTGGTTGTATTAAGTACTAGCAGCTCATGACTGTGTGACACTGGATTCGTGATTAGTTGGATTCGGATTTTGAATTTCATAAACTGGTTTCCCAAAAATTTGGTTTATTATTACTATTATTGATTTCAGACTTGTTAAAAAGGATATTATATTGGTAATTGCAATTTAGTTAGAATAAATGGGTGGCTTGCCTGGTTCCACGACAGGCGCCATCACGACTCTGGAATCGGGTCGTGACAAGTTGGTATCAGAGCGCTAGGTTAAATAGGTATCACCAGTCATGAGAAATTTTAATAGATTCTTGCAAATCGGTACGGAGACGTCTGTACTTATCTTCGAGAGGCTACAGAACCTTTAGGAAAAATCTCACATTCTTTGAATTCTTTCGTGCGACTCTGTTGAACTCTGAAACTAACTTCTGTTGTTTTCATTCTCTCACAGATGGTGAGGACTCGCTCTACTGATAGTGGTGACCAGATCCCAGCCAGACCAACCCGAGGTCGAGGCCTAGGTCGCGGTCGTGGCAGAGGGAGGGGTGCAGCCTGCACAGCAGCTGGGGCAACACCTGTGGACCCTCCCATTTCCCAGGATCAGGTCTCCGCAGCTGCGATTCCAGCGGGGCAGACTCAGGCACCAGCAGTGCCCATTGTGATTCCAGGTCTTCAGGAAAACCTAGCCCAAATTTTGATGGTGTGCACTAGCTTGGCACAAGCCGTCGCTATGTCCACTACTGCTACTACTTCTCAGGCCGGGGGAGGCATCCATATTCCAGCTGCCCGAACACCTGAGCAGGTCACCCAGGGACTTCAGACACCTGGGGCAGCCCCAGTGCAGCAGATTGCTCCGGTACAAGATTATGTGGTCCCAACTTTAGCTAATGATGAGCAGCGTAGGTTGGAGAGGTTCAGCAAACTCCAGCCTCCGACCTTTAGTGGCACAGAGGGCGAGGATGCCCAGGCCTTCTTGGACAAGTGCCTGAGGATACTACGTACTGTAGGAATATTAGAGGCCAGTGGGGTTCCATTCACTACATTCCAGTTTTCAGGAGCTGCACTTGCTTGGTGGGAGGCCTATGAGAGGCGTAGACTCGCTGATGCATCACCTCTTACATGGCACCGGTTCTCCATTCTCTTTCTGGAGAAATATATACCACAGTCTTGCAGAGAGGAGCTGCGCAGAGAGTTCGAGCAGTTGCGTTAGGGAGACATGACCGTGACGTAGTATGATATGAGGTTCTCTGAGTTAGACCGTCATGCCATCTGGATAGTTCCCACAGACAGAGAGGATTCAGAGATTTGTTGATGGTCTCGCTTACCAGCTATGGATTTTTCTGACCAGGGAGAGGCTATCCGGTGCTTCTTTTGAGGAGGTAGTTGAGATAGCCAAAGAGATTGAGTCAGTATGCCGCCAGGAGCGTGTTGAGAGAAAGACCAAGAGGCCTCAAGGCTCTGGTAGTTATAGTGGTGATCACTCAGGAGGTCAGTCTCAACACAGTAGAGGCAGACCATTCAGACCTCCTCCACCAGCTCGTCCAGCTTACAGTGGTGCTTCATCAGGACACGGTCCCCATAGCTCTCATCCGGACCGTTCCTCATTTAGTGCACTTCTAGCCCAGAGCTAATCCTGGCCACCATCGATTCAGGATTCCTCAGCACATGGTTCTTCTAGCAGATACCCTGGTCCCAAGGGTTCCCTTCAGTCCCCATCGTCAATTGCTAGGAGGAGTTGTTTCGAGTGTGGGGATCCGGGTCACAACAAGAGGTATTGTCCCCGCCTTTCTGGTAGTTCAGTTCAGCACAGGAACCAGCCTCCAACTTCAGCACCAGTTTCTACATCACCCGCTCAGGCAACCATGGGTGGAGGTCAGTCAGTCAGAGCCCGCTCCAGAGGGGGTGGTCGGTCAGGTGGAGGGCATGCCCGTTTCTATGCACTTCCGGGCAGACCAGATGCCATAGCTTTAGATGCAGTGATTACAGGTATTATCTCAGTCTGTCACCGGGATGCTGCAGTATTATTTGATCCTGGTTCTACGTATTCACATGTTTCTTCATACTTTGCACATTTCTTGGATACAACCCGTGAGTCCTTGTTTTCAGCTGTTCATGTGTCGACTCCGGTGGGGGATACTGTTGAGTGGACCGGGTGTACCGGTCTTGTATTATATCTATTGGGGGTCGGGAGACCCGGCCAGATCTATTATTGCTTAGCATGGTTGACTTCGATGTGATTTTGGGCATGGATTGGCTATCTTCATGCCATGCGGTTCTCGACTGTCACACCAAGACCGTGACCTTAGCGATGCCCGGATTGTTGAGGATTGAGTGGAGAGATTCGATGGAGTACGTGCCTAGCAGGGTGATTTCCTTTCTGAAGGCTCATTGTATGATTGGGAAGGGGTGTGAGTGTTATCTGGCCTTTGTGAGGGATGTTAGTAGTGAGACTCCTTCCATTGATTCCGTTCCCGTGATCCGTGAGTTCCCGGACGTTTTCCCAGCAGACCTGCCAGACATACCACTTGACAGGGACATTGATTTTGGTATTAACTTATTGCCTGAGACCCAACCTATCTCTATTCCTCCTTACCGCATGGCCCCATCAGAGTTGAAAGAATTGAAAGAACAACTTCAGGAACACCTAGATAAGGGGTTCATTCGTCCTAGTGTGTCTCCTTGGGGTGCACCGGTGTTGTTCGTAAAGAAGAAGGATGGATCCATGCATATGTGCATTGACTATAGGCAGCTGAACAAGGTTACCGTGAAGAACTGGTATCCTTTTCCCCGTATTGATGACTTGTTCGATCAACTTCAGGGAGCTAGGGTGTTCTCCAAGATTGACTTGAGGTCTGGGTACCATCAGCTGAAGATCCGGGATTCTGATATTCCGGAGTGCGTTCTTGACCAGATATGGCCACTATGAGTTTTTGATTATGTCTTTTGGGTTGACCAATGCCCCAGCCGGGTTCATGCATTTGATAAACAATGTGTTTCAGCCTTACCATGAGTCATTCTCTATTGTGTTCATTGATGACATCTTGGTGTACGCCAGGAGGAACACGCTCAGCATTTGAGGGTTGTGTTGCAGAGATTGAAGGAGGAGAAGCTTTATGCAAAGTTCTCCAAATATGAGTTTTGGCTGGGTTCGGTAGCTTTCTTGGGTCACGTAGTGTCTAGTGAGGGTATTCAAGTGGACCCGAAGAAGATAGAGGCGGTGCAGAGTTGGCCCAAACCGTCCTCAGCTACGGAGATTAGGAGTTTCCTGGGTTTGGCGGGTTATTACCGTCGCTTTGTGGAGGGATTTTCTTCTATTGCTTCACCTTTGACCAGATTGACCCAAAAGGGTGATCCATTCAGATGGTCCGATGAGTGCGAGGAGAGCTTTTAGAAGCTCAAGTCAGCATTGAATACAACTCCAGTATTGGTATTGCCTACAGGTTCGGGTTCTTACACAGTCTATTGAGATGTTTCTAGAATTGGATTGGGAGCGGTTTTGATGCAGGACGGTAGGGTGATTGCCTACGCGTCCAGACAGTTGAAGGTGCACGAGAAGAATTATCCAGTGCACGATCTTGTGTTAGCAGCCATTGTTCATGCCTTAAAGATTTGGCGGCATTACTTGTATGGGGTACAACGTGAGATTTTCACTGATCATCGTAGCTTGCAGTATCTGCTAAGGCAGAAGAACTTGAATTTGCGTCAGAGGAGATGGTTAGAGCTTCTTAAGGACTATGACTTAACTATTTTGTATCACCCGGGGAAGGCCAATGTAGTGGCCAATGCCTTGAGTCGCAGAGCTGAGAGTTTGGGGAGCCTAGCTTACCTTTCAGCAACAGAGCGACCGTTAGCACTTGATCTTCAGGCCTTAGCGGGACAGTTGGTGGGATTGGATTTGTCAGACCCTCTGCAAGTGGTAGCTAGCATGGCTTCCCGGTCGTCTTTATTTGATCAGATCAAGGCACGACATTATTATAACCGCCACTTGTTAGTTCTTCAGGATAGAGTTCGTGGGGGTGATGCCCGGGATGTGACTATTGGTGATGACGGAGTTATAAGGATTCATGTCCGTATTTACGTGCCCAATATGGATGGTATTCGAGAGTTAATATTAGCAAAGGCTCACAGTTCGCAGTATCGATTCATCCGGGTGCTGCGAAGATATACCAGGATCTGAGACAACAGTATTGGTGGAGACAGATGAAGAGAGATATTGTTGAGTACGTAGCACGGTGTCTCAACTGCCAGCAGGTCAAGTATGAGCACCAGAGACCAGGTGGATTACTTCAGAGGTTAGATATTCCGGAGTGGAAGTGGGAGCGGATCACCATGGACTTTGTAGTTGGGCTTCCACGAACTTCGAAGAGTTTTGATGCTTTGGGTCATTTTAGATAGATTGACCAATTCCGCGCACTTCATTCCTTTCAGCACTTCTTATACTTCAGACCGGTTAGCTGGTATTTACATTAAGGAGATTGTCCGATTGCATGGAGTTCCAGTTTCTATTATTTTCGATAGAGGTACTCAGTTCACATCTCAATTTTAGAGGTTCGTATAGAGAGGTATGGGTACTGAGGTAGAGTTGAGCACTGCATTTTATCCTCAGACCGACGGATAGTCGGAAAGGACTATTCAGATGTTGGAGGACATGTTACGGGCTTATGTGATTGATTTTGGTGGTTCATGGGATCAGTTCCTGCCACTAGCGGAGTTTGCATATAACAACAGCTATCGGTCCAGTATTCAGATGGCCCCGTATGAGGCTTTATATGGTAGGAGGTGTAGATCTCCTGTTGGTTGCTCCGAGCCCTGTGAGGCTAAGTTATTGGGCACATATTTGATTCAGGATGCGTTGGAGAAGGTGAAGTTGATTCAGGAGCAACTTTGCACGGCTCAGTCTAGACAGAAGAGTTATGCAGATCGGAAGGTTCGGGATGTGTCTTTTATGGAAGGGGATAAGGTACTGCTGAAGGTATCACCCATGAAGGGTGTTATGAGGTTTGGAAAGAGAGGAAAGTTAAGTCCGCAGTTTATTAGTCCTTTCGAGGTGCTTCAGAAGGTTAGAGAGGTGGCTTATAGACTTGCCTTGCCACCTAGTCTATTGAGTGTTCATCTGGTATTTCATGTCTCGATGCTCCAAAAATATGTTGGTGACTCATCTCATGTGTTAGACTTTAGCACAGTTCGGCTCGAGGATGATATGTCTTATGAGGTAGAGTCAGTGGCTATTTTGGCTCGCGAGGTCAGAAAGCTGAGGTCAAAAGAGATAGCTTTAGTGAAGGTGCAGTAGAGAGGTCAGCTAGTGGAGGAGGCTACTTGGGAGACCGAGCAAAAGATGCGGAGCAGATATCCTCACTTGTTTGAGACTCCAGATATGTTTCTAGACCCGTTCGAAGACGATCATTTGTTTAAGAGGGGGAGAATGTAACGACCCGGTCCGTTGTTATGTTGACCTGCATTATAATTGTTGTTATTGACTTGTCACAGGTTGGTTACTCTGTTATTGATGTGTTAGAGTCGATAGGCTTGAAATCGAAGGGGTTGCAGTGAGAGTTCAGTCATGTAGCCTTTAGAGATAGCCTTATAATGGGAAAAGTCAAGTGAGAGTTGACTTGTTGGGAAACGACCTCAGAATGCGGATTTTATGGATAGGATAGCTTCGTTAGGTGATTTGTGACTTAGGAATGTGTTCGAAATATTTTTGCGATGTCCGGTGTAGAATTAGGCTTGAATTGGCGAAAGTTAGTTTTTGGCGATTTCCGGTTGGCAGTGGAAAATAGGCTATCGGGGTCAGAATGGAATTCCGACAGTTGGAACAGGTTCGTAATGTCATTTTGGATATGTATGCAAAATTTTAGGTCCATCGGAGTTGTTTTGGGTAGTTTCGGCATCGTTGGTGGAATTTAGAAAATTAAAAGTTCATAGGCTTGAATTCGATGTGTTCTTGAGGTTTTGATGTTGTTTTTGATGTTTCGAAGGCTTGACTAAGTTTGAATGATCACATATGATGTTTTGGTATGTTTGGTTGGGGTCCCGAGGGGCTCGGGATGGTTTCAAATGGTTAAAGGGGAGTTTGGAATGGTTTTGTCACTGCTGATGTTCTGTTGCTGATGTTTTCACACCTGCGGATGGGGAGCCGCAGGTGCAGTTCCGCAGGAGCAGATGTGGCACCGCAGGTGCAGGAGTTGGCTAAGTGAGGGGATTTCCGCAGGTGCAAGGTAATTTCCGCACCTGCAAGGCTGCAGGTGCGGGAGGTCGATCGTAGGTGCGGAAGTTAGAGTCCTTGGAATTTTCCAAAGGTGCGCACCTGGGATCCGTAGGTGTGTGTAAGTGGTCGCTGGTGCGGACCCACTGGACATAATGTATAAAAACGTGCCTTAAAGAATTTTAGCCATTTTCTCAATATTTCATCCGGGTTTGAAGCTTTTGGAAGGGTTTTGAAGAGGGGATTCGATAGTTTTTCACCAAGGTAAGGTTTTTGGACTCTAAACTCATTTATACGTGATTAAAGATCAGATTTATGGTGGAAATTAGGGAAAAATTAGTGTAAATTGGGTAATTAGGGCATGGGATTAAGAGTCTTTAAAATAGAGATTTGAGGGGTCATTTGAACCCCGAATTTAGTGTTCATTATATGTACGGACTCGTGAGATGATGAAGAACAGTTCTGCATAAAAATTTATGAGTTTCATAATGTGGGACCGGGGGTCGGGTTTGACCAATTTCGGAATTTTTGAGTATTTTTGATACATTTCGATTGGGATTAGTTCCTTAGCATATTATAATGATATACATCTGATTGTTGGTAGATTTGGAGCACTCGGAGGCCGAATTTAGAGGCAAGGGCACTGCGGAGTAGTGTATTAACCGGTTTTGAGGTAAGTAACGCTTCCAAACTTGCAACTGAGTGTTCGAAACCCCAAACTATTTGATACTTGGTGTTAATTAAGGTGACACACTTGCCAAGTAACGGGCATGAGGGCGTTTACCGAATATCTATAGCCTGGCTCATCCCATGGCACTATCTAATGGTATTCTCAGGTTGATATTTGTACTGTGAAGGTGTTATTACCTTGAACGCAATAGAAATCATGCTAAGTATAAATGCTTAGGCTTCACGCCGACGTGTTCAGACCGGAACGGTCGATTATTGTTGTCTCTGTTTATGATTATTGTTTTCATGTACTCAGTCCTGTTAAAGTATATGTTTCATGCCTTAGTCTCGTAAGTTGCTAGTTTATTTTATATTATCATTTGGTTTGGGCTGATTTTCATATGTTAGAACATTTTGAGTGAGACTGGAAGGTACTGACTGAGTGAGGCTTGGAGCCTGGTTTTGAGACAGTTATGAGGTTGGACTGCACACCGTAACGATCCTGGAATCATTCCTTCGTTGGCTTGATATAGCGCTTGGCTGAAAGGAGCCCTTCCGGAGTCTTTACACCCCAGTGAGCGCACAGATATTGAGGGATGGGTTTCCCTGGACATGGATTTGTCCGAGCATTACCTTCCGGAGATGGATTTTTTCCATGGTTATTATGTTCCAGAGATGGATCTTCTCCGTGGGGGCTGGATCGACCTTTTTCCTAAGTACTTGGTGTTTATGTAATATCCGGGATGGAATTCCCTGGGCCGGGAGGCCGTATTCTAGTACTGAGTGGACCACCTTATTAGAGCTTGATTAATGAGTACACATCATTCTTGATTCTATATGAATCATGCTAGTATGCAGAGTTACAGACATATATTGATGCATCGTGTTTATTTCCTGATTTATTACTTTCATGTCCAAGTTATATACTGTTTCGATTATCAGAGGTTTAGTCCGTCACTACCTCTCAGCCCGTAGTTTGGTTTCGTTACTACTAAGTTGGTGTACTCTCGTTACCTCCTGCACCTTGTTTGCAGATCCAGGTACAACGAAATTCAGCTCGAGTCAGTGAGTAGCAGCAGTTTTCATCAGAGTTGACGAGGTAGCAGTTGGCGACCATGATCTCATCTTCTCTTTCCTTTCTACCTGTCGTATTTATTTTCAGACTATGTTAGTCATTTCTTTTGGTTGTATTAAGTACTAGCAGCTCATGACTGTATGACACTGGATCCAGGATTAGTAGGATTCGAATTTTGAATTTCATAAACTGGTTTCCCAAAAATTTGATTTATTATTACTATTATTGATTTCAGACTTGTTAAATAGGATATTATAATCGTAATTGCAATTTAGTTAGAATAAATGGGTGGCTTGCCGGGTTCCACGACAGTCGCCATCACGACTCTGGAATCGGGTCGTGACAGTAGTACACTATGGGCAAGCCTATGGTGCATCTTTGTGGCATATGGATGTTCTTTATGAGAATGAGTGAATTCTGTCTGTTTGAGTTCCTATGTGTTCTTACTATTATAACCATGGAACAACTCTCTTGTGTGATGTGAGGTCACTTGATTCATAACGGAAAGGTAAGTCTTGACCTCTGTATAGAGTAAATTGAGGAAGTATGAACATTGCACGGCACGTGAGAGTCGACTCTTGAGGCTTAGATGTTACAATATTAGGCACAACTCTTGTGACATGTTCGTGGTGTGACACGTTAAGGAAATGCTTAGTGAAAGGACCTTTGTAGAGTATGGTGGATTGCTCGAGGACTAGCAATGATTTAAGTGTGGGGTGTTGATAATAGGCTCGATTCATTTAGTTAAGCGTCTATTTATACTCCAACTTCATTATGCTTCACTATGCTAGGAAGGGTAAATGATGTTAAAATGGCTCTAATGGTGGATTTTATGTTTCACAGGAGCAAGTTGTGCTTATGAGAACCTAGGATGGTGCCTTTAGCGCGGCCAGTAGCACGGCCACGCTAGTCCAGTTCCGCACGCGTTATTTCAGGGGTAAAAATTGGAAGCTTGGGGACAATTTCACTTAACCTATAAAAGGTCCAGCTCGCCCAAAAGAAGAGATATCTAGGTTTTAAACTTATTTTAGATCAATTTTGAGGAGGAGAACAAGTGTGAGAAGACCCGGCTACAATTATCGTTTTTCTATTCTCCATCTTTTGTCATTATTTTGGGGATGATGAATTATTTTATGCTTTCTTTATATTTTAGCATGAGTATCTAAACAATCCATCTAGGGTTTTGATGGAACTTTTTGTAGGATAAATTCTTGTTATGTTTTTATATAATTGAGTCGTTGGATTTCTCTACTTGTTCAACTACGTGTTTATTGTTGTTGATTGAATGGCCATCGATTGACTGTGCCTATTTATTATGTGTTGCTTGAGAAAAGATACATATTTATGTGGTTGTTAAACAACATCACTCCTAACGTATGTGAGAAATCAATACATCAGGTTTAAAGGTAGGTTTAGAAATAACAAAGCCTTGACGTGGTCATAATGAGCGGTTAGATAAAGCCAACTCGCGTAGTTCGAGAGAATATGTCTACTAAATTGTTGTAGTCGCTCGAGAGAGAATTACGAGACCTAAAGTGCTCAAGATCAGTAGAGAATACATAGGCGAAATTGTAGTGAATATAGCGGGAAGGATTCCAACATTTGGGGAAATAATAACTCTAGACCTCCTTAGTTATGTCCCAAATTTCATCCTTGTTAGTTGATAATTTTACTGTATAATAGTTGTTAGTTAGAAATAAATATTATAATCTCTATAATTAGGAAATTGTTTGGACTTGTATTTCTTAGCAATATTGAACAATTATAGCGAAACCTTAGTTCTCTGTGGAATTCGACTCCAGACTTTTAGACCAGATTATATTTGCAGCGACCGCTTATCCTTTTTAGGACTATAATTGGGCGTGATCAGGATAGTATGAGTATACGACAACATTGATTGCCACGTCAACTGGGAAACAAAAATCTGGAACGCAACATTGACTGACACATCAACCGGGAAATGAAAATCTGGAACGACAACATTGATTGCTATGTCAACTAGGAACGAAAATTCGGAAACAAAATGCATCATTGGGACCGAGGACTGCACAACTAGCCCCGTAGAAACAAGTTGTATATGATAGCCACAAGTAATGACAATTTCTTTTCAGCATAGCAAATGCTTACGTATTTTTTGAAAATAGAAGGAATAATATGAAATATTTTTGTTTTTATTTTGTTTCTTGTCTGAATGATGAATTAACTTTGTCATTTGAAACTTAAACAAGTACTTAAAATGTTAGTGTCGTTATGAACATGAGATGTCTCTTCAAGAGCACCGTAAATGTAAGAGGGCCCTATCTTATAAAAACCCTCACGTTAAAGGTTGGTTCCGGAAGAATCTATGCCCAGAATCAAAAATGTCATCGGAGGAAAAATATACCCGAAGCCGCATATGAAAAGGCCACTAAAAGCAAACTTGCGCAAATACGTATATCGTCAAACCTCTCTATAACAACATCTTTATATAACAATACTTCACTATAAAAACCAATTTTTTGGAACCAAATGTCATGTTTTGTTATAATATATATTCTCTATAACAACAATTCGCTATAACATCCAAAAACATCCAGAACAAATGACGATGTTATAGATAGGTTAGCAGAAGAAAATTTCTCTTCAAAGTCCTTTGTGGTGCTGACTCTTCTTAGGATGATGGAACCCACCGGTGGAGGAGCAGAGTCCTCAGCTTTGTTCTTGTTCTTTGAAGAATCGGCACACTTGGAGGAAGAAGCCATTGAATAAGAAGAAGGAAAAGGTTTTTGTTTGGGGAGAATTAGATGCAGAACAAAGATGCAAATCAGAAGCTCGAGAAATTATGAAATGCAAATGAGAAAGAATGATGCATATAAGTAAAGTTTTGGCGGCTAAATCCTTGGCCAGGATTACCTTGATAATTGGCAAAAGACGTGCTGAATCATGGGAAGATGCATTGTCATGCATTAACGGAGAAACAAACGTCTAATCAACCGTCAATAGCTTTCAGACGGAATTATAGTACATCCAAACCTCTCTATAATAACGTCGATTAATTTTGAATGTTATAGCGAATTGTTGTTATAGAGAACACATATTATAATAAAACATGACATTTGGTTCCAAAATAAATTAGCTTTTATAGTGAAATGTTGTTATATAAGGATGTTGTTATAGAGAGGTATGACTGTAATTCCCGCCAAAAGAGTGTTTTTACCAACTTCCCGGTAACACAAAGTTATGTCATCAGAAAGTATGTGGACTATCTGTATTGGGGAAAATATGTTATGGCACGTGACATCCAAGAAAGGGTCACGTGGAACCCAAGACCGGGACGGCCGAAGGTCGAACGCAGCCATTCCGCGTGTCACCGGAAGAGATAACGTTCATAAAGGCATATTAAATATTTTGCTTTCCCGGTAGCATTGAACAAGGAATATTGTGTAGCATTAAGAGCGACGACCCGTTACAGAGAATTTGACATTTATTTTCACCGTTACATCTTCATCGATGACCCTCAAAATTGACCTCCTTCCCTAGACACAATTATAAATAATGAACTCAATTATCATTGTAAGAGAAGAATTTTCTGGTTGAACTTACACTACATTCTATATAAAGCTTAATATAATTTTATTTTCCTGCTTTTTGATCTTATCATTGTTATGCCCGAAAACCATGTTCCCGTTATTGTCATCTCTACTGTTTCGTCTACATTTTAAGGCTAATTCCTCCAATTATTACATTATTTTAGGATCAATTTAGTTTACTTATCTAGAAACCACGTATAAATTCAGTTGTACCATTTTACCGGTAAACAATAACACAGGAGATCAATAGGTAAAATACAATAAATCTTTATAGAATCATTTTCTTCTTATACAAATTCTAACGGGTAGTTTTGGAAACAACCTCTATCCTTACAAGGTAAAGGTAAGGTCTGCGTATACACTATCCTCCCGACCCCACGGTGATATGTTGTTGTACAAATTCTAACTGGTAATAGGATATCATTTCCTCTACACTTAGAGGAGACTGATGCAATCTAAAATGTAATCCATTAAGACTCGTTACTAGAAGGATTCAATTAGCAAACTCAAAATAAATGATCAACAAGGGGGAAATAAAGGAGTACCATAATCAATCTATTCTCATCAGGAGAGGAGAACGAGAACAAGAACATTCTCTATCATATTTGATATTGATACAGGAGAAGGTACTGGAGTTGAGGCATTGGTACATACAGTTGCTTTCATTAGTATACACTACCACTGATCTCTATATCTACTACAGAAAAATGCTCAACCTTTTGGGAAAGATAATGCCTTTTTCCTCTAAAAACATAAAACAAAGAAAGGAAAAAGGATTCCTAATTTCCAGGGCGAAAGAATACAATCATAACGAAATTCAAGCATCTGAGTGATCACAAAATTTTTGTATGACAAATATAAAATTGTTTTGGACTCCTCTTCTCAAAACTTCATTCTCCCCGAGGTAATAACACCAACATCCCGTAAGAAGACTGCAAATCTGCAAAATGTCAAGAATATGAGAGTAACCAACAAGATAAACTTCCAAATGATATTTATCTTAAGAAAATAAACATAATGTTTAGGCATTCTAACTTTAGGGATTATAAATGCCAGTAACTGAGAAAAGTGAACATGTACAAGATTATATTGCGTAGCAACTTTCATACCGAAATTCAGGTCCCATATGAAGGTAAAACAAGAAAACTCAAACGACATGTGAAGATAAAAATAAGAATAATGAAATATATTTTTGGGAGAAGCCTCCAACCAATGAACTTCTGTAATTTTATGGCATCCATGATTGCTAAAGATTCATAAACACATTTTCCACAACAAAGTTTGCTAGACTTATCTACCCTCATGGTACAGTTTGTCTAGTTATTAATAAAGACAAAAATACCTCCATTGTATCACACAATGGTAGTAGTTTCCAAACTTACATTATCACTAGTTTATGCATCTTCAGTTTGATGCATATGAAGGTTTTGGTAAATCCAGACTTACCTCAAGTCAATTATACAATGCTGATGCATAGTCTTCATGCATTGTCAGATGGCCTCCGTCAAATCAAACCTATTTGATCTTTACAAAATATGAGCTACTTGCTATTGGCTAACTTCCTCACCAGATCTTTTTGCCACAAATTCATCAAGTTGCCCCCAATTAGGAGGACTGGATTTGCTATCTGAAGGCAATGATCTGATACATCCAAGAATATGCTGAACATCGCAATACATTCTGTTGCAAGAGAAAATAAGTTAATACTCATAAACAAATAACAAATAAAGAAATGAATGTAACACACAAGAAGAAAAAAGAACCCACAAAAAAGAAACTTATCAGCCTTCACCTCTAGGATATATTTGTGTAATTAAAAGCCATCACTTTTGTAAAGCGACAGTGTAATACAAATCAAGAGGTTATCATCCATTGTGTTAAGCAATGCAGTTCCATGAAATGAAAGCACTTTAGATAGGGAGGCGCAAAGTAATCTAACCAGAAGCGATCGATTGTTTGAGTAAGATTTAGAAAATAAAAGAAAACGAAGGACAAAAATAGGCATTTTGCTATGCGACTACTGACTACTAGGATCCCCTACACGTATTCAAAATTCTCATTGTTGTCATTGTCTTCTTTTTCATGCTTCTTGAGTTTGTAATGCCTCTTCTTCTACTACTTCTGTTCAAAATTCTCTATTTTGCCTTATATTAATTCACTAGTTTATTCTCCAATATAACATTTTAAGTAATATATAAAACGCCGAGGAACATAGTTTCAATAGATTTTATGCACCTAGCTATTTGGCTACAGTTAGATACTTTAAAACACCACTTTGTAAGCGCACATGCACATGCATGCACACATATACACAGACTCTCTCCGGACCATTATCTGGATGACATCATGTTAAGTTGATGCGCTGGTGCTCTTACTTGCCCCTTGTATGATGTATCTTAGGTTAAAGAACTTATATGGTACTACAGTACAATATGTAGGCATTCTAGGAGCTAGTTATTTTGATAAGACAACTAAGAACTAAGGCAAGTTGAAAACAATGAATAGATTAGCCCTTCAGAAAAGAAAACAACAATTCATCGAATGATACTGCCGTACATTATGTAAATGAGCAAAAAAGTTCATATATTACACTAAAACGAAGCCATACTTTTTTTTAGATTGTGGACTGCTAATATCCAAGTGCGAAAATGCTTCTGAAATTTGAGAATGGAAGATAGCAACCACTTGCCTGCAAGTATCACATTCATTTTAGTGGGACCTAAAAAAGCAACTAATATACCACATGTTAATTAAAGCAAGGGTTATAATAGAAAAATTATTTCATCCCAACACCCAATATACAAGTACAGTATTCCCAATGATACAAAAACAAGGACAACCTTATGAAATAAAATGATGATCACATCAATGAAATTATTTATCTTATAAAAATACTAACAACAAATACAATAAAAATAATAATAACATCAACAAATATAATAATAATAATAGTAATAATAATCATAACATAATAATAGCAACAACAATATAGGGCATCAAAAAGAGTTACTGCCTATGTCCCATTTTAGGTGATACTCTTTCCTTTTTAGGTTGTCTCAAAAAGAATGACACTATTCTACACTAAGAAACAATTGAACTCTAAACTTCCCATTTTATCCTTAATGAGGTCATTTAAACACACACAAATATCTATGGCTTGTCTTAAATCACAAGTTTTAAAAACCTTTCTCATTTTTAAACTTCGTGCCTAGTCAAACATCAACACGTAAAATGGGATGGAGGAAATATAGCAGATACAAAGATAAAACTAAAGCCTAAAGGTATGGGTGTGTTAAGCAAATAAATGTTACAGTAGAATATTGAAGAAAGCAAAGGACATTGATGCTGCAACAAATAATTGATTCTCTAGAGTTTCCCAAAAAGACAAAGCTCTTTTATGCTCTGCTGCGGACAAATTGAGGAGAAAGTTTAAATGTTCACCTGAAAACAGCTTGAACATCTAACTCATGCAGGGTTCGAGATAAGACACGTTGAAGAAGGCCAACTTCCTTCAAACAGATTAAGAATGCAAATCAGTTCGATAAAGTTCCAGGTAAAACTTGGAAAAAGCTCTGCCATAAGAAAGAACAAAAGAAAGAAACTTGCATGCAACAACTAAACAGAGAACCGAAGTAAAACATAACCTCCAGGCCAAGATGGGAACATCAAGAGAAACAATTGAAAATGAGAGCAAACTTGCATATGTTAAATTGCATCAAGTATCAGAGAAATATCATCTCTGGAATTAGTTGACTAACTCAGGAACAACCAATTCCCAGTAAATTTCAGACAGGGTTCGAACTTGTAGTCATTAATATTTCAGGTCAATCATAATTTGGCAAGCCCGCATGTTTTACAATCAAGAAGGGATGGAGTAAAGCATGACAAGTTGCACATCGCACGTCTACGGTTTTTTTATAACATTGATTATTTTATTAAGAATAGGAAAATTCTCCTGTATAGCAGGATCTCATATGGTTAACATATATGGAAGGAAAGAAATAGAATAGCACTTGAAGAGAGAACCAATACATAAGTTAGAAGAATTTGATAGGCCATTTTGGTCCAAGGAAGAAATTCTTTGGTGCAATTGTGTGTTATTAGATACATTGGAAGATCTGATTCTTAAGTGATGGTAGGGTAGAAACCGTGTTTTAGCCGTAGTATTGCACTCTAATTATTGCATTTTACGTGTGTTTGAGCTTAAACGATAGTGATTTTCACTTATTATCCATTTTTATGCCTTGTAGGAAATGATTATGAGCTATTAAGGTAATTTGGAGCTATTTCGAACAAATTGGAGCTTTGAAGTCTGAGCAGAAGCTCAAGCAATTAAGTCGGGATCACGTTCGGGGATCGAGGACCAAGTCCGAATGTTAAAAATTGAATCAACGACTTCACTCTAAGAAAATTGCACAGTCGCACCGCATGGGGCGCCTCAGCGTGCAGTGCGGCGGTAAAAATATGCCCATATTTTGTTTTTTGATGTGTTCTGGAAAATGCCGCAAGCGCATTGCATGTCGCGGTGCGGCGCGCAGCTCGGTAGTGTAAAATTCTTAAGAGTACTTTCCTATTTCGGCTAAAAGAGGTAATTTTATCCGGGGGTTGTTTTTGAGGACGACTTAAATGCACCAAAAACACGATTTTACAGCATCTTTGGACCTAGAGAAGATTGGAGAACCATCCAAAGAAGAAGACTCAGAATTCATCAAGATTCCAATCTACAATCGGTGAATACGAGATTTTGTATCAAATCTTTAGAATTGATGTTTTCTTGTTTCTTAAACTTATTTGAGATATCTTACTCTGTAGGTAATTTCCATTTCGGTATTGATAGATATGGTGTTTAAATAAATTGATTAGGGATTCGATTCTTGATAATTGCTAGAATTAATTGATGGAGCTTGATATGTATTGTGGAGTTATTTAGTATTTTGCTTAATCGAAAGAGGAGTTTGATATTAAATTTCTTCACATCTTTTGCTCTAGTTTAATTTCATGATTCAAATAGGTAATCGAAGGAGCCTCTTGAATTGTTATTTGAACCAGAAAATAGGGAATATTCGTGAGAAATTACCCTTTAGATCATAAACATCATTTTTATTGTTGCAATTGTTTACCATGCTTCAATTGAGTTAATTACTGAAACTAACGTTTAATTGAAAGAGGAATATTAGCTTCAAGTATAATATGATAATTGGTTAAATTCGTAAGAATCAATCGTATTATAGAGTGAATTAACTCAAGAATTGGATCCTGAGTCATTTATCGTGCACCTATCTAGTCAATTACCCTTAGTTTCCTCATTAATATTTCTTCGTGCTCACTTGCTATCATTAGTGATCAATTGTCATTTGCTTAAACTTTAATAGTTAATCGTAGTAATAGATATCCAATCAAGTGTTAATTTTCCTGGATAAGCAATCAATAGTGTTCAAAATAATTTTTAGTACTAATTCAGGAACCAATTTTTACTTTAGTGTATTCACGTTTTTCTCACTTGTGCGCAGGGTACAAGTTTGATTTCTCTGGTGTATGACTCGATCCTCTTCCAGAGAAGTGATACCATACGAACCAGAGTTGGAAAAACGCCTGCGACATCCGAGAAAAAAAAGGGAATTAACAGAAAAATTCTTGGGTCAAACTTCGACTAAAGATATCATGGCAAATGAAGACAATGAAGGAGTAGACTTAGCTGCAAGGGAGGCAGCACAACAAGAAACTGCGCGGAGAATTGCTGATGAGACAATCGAACTCAATCAGGGTCGAAGATTCAATCTAAACCGACCTTTGGTTGAAGACCAGTTCGAGAATGCAACACCCCGACCAGGAAGATCATTGGGTGACTATACTAGGCCAGTATACAATCAAGGATTGTCAAGTGTCAGACCCCCACCCATAGCAGCAAACAACTTCGAATTGAAGCAAGGCATGCTTCAAACTATCCAAACTAATTGGAACATGAACTAATCAAAACGGATCAATTTCACTTCTTAATAAGAACAATTAGAGCAATATCTTGCCAACTAGTGGGCAAAGAATCACAAAATGAGCCAAAAAGTTAACACAAAAGTTAATCTTCCCCATGCAACTTACTTTTTCAATTTAGTGCCAAAAATTGGAGGGGTATTCTTAATTTACACGTCACATATAAGAGACTAATTTTATTAGTACCAAACAATCCAAAAGTCTCCACATAACAGAACATGACTAATTCCCTTTAGAAAATTTTCACGCCATCGATCATAGGGAAAAGTCACTCGGTTCAATACAAAAATATTCCTCGGGAAAGAACAGTAGCATAAAGAAAACCCTAGAAAATTATTGAAAAGTATATTTCTACTAAAAAGATAAAAATAATATAACTAAAATCTACTAAAGAAAATAGAATAAAAACTAAAGAGATAAAAATAAAATAACTAAAAACTACTAAAGAAAACAAATAATAATAATAAAAGAATAACAAAAGCGACTAATCCACAATCATATTACCAATCACAAACTACGCCAGGCAAAGGCACATGATAAATAATAGTAGAACAAGCCTGGCAAGGGCACACGATATCCATACAAAAGCATAAGCCCGGCAAGGGCATAAGTTAAGCATCCATGAACAAATAAAGTATATCCCCTAAAGCCACCCCCAACTAAAAACACCGCAATGTGCTCACTGCAAAATTTTAAGATATAACAAGAGTAGTTTGAGGGTCTCCCTGATTTCTGCATCACACTAGCATACTGCAGGAAAAACATTTGGAATACAAGTGACTACACCCTCCTTGAACACTCGCATTTGTCTTTCTTTTCCTTATTGACATTTAGTTACCAACATAAAACCACCTTCAAGTACCTCTCTAAATTTCTCAAGATTCAATTTATATATATATATATATATATATATATACACAAATCAAGACTTAGAAGATTTTAAAACTCAAATTAAAGCACTCATGAATTTAGGTGTAATAAAGAGATCTACTTCTAAATATAGGTCAGCAGCCTTCATGGTAAGAAACCATAATAAAATAATTAGAGGAAAAGCAACGATGATAATTAACTATAAGAGACTTAATGATAATACTAGCACAGACGGATATAAATTACCTGATAAATTGAATATACGGAAAAAGGATATTCAGTAAGTTTGATTGTAAATCAGGATACTGGCAAGTAAAAATGCACGAGGAAAGTATAGAATGGACAACATTTACTTGCCCAGAAGGGCATTTCAAATGGTTAGTAATGCCGTTTGGACTAAAAATGCACGAGGAAAGTATAGAATGGATAGTGTATTTGGAGAATATAAAAGATTTGTTGATGATATATTAGTATCTAGTAAAGATATTAAAGAACATCTACAGACAGTATTTAGATTACTTGTAGATTTGGAATAATAATTAGTAAAAAGAAGATGGAATTATGTAAAAATTATATAAATTTTCTAGGAGTAGTTTTAGGAGATAGAAAAATTAAATTACAACCTCATCACTGAAAAGGCTTTAGAAATTAGACAATACTAAAGAATGACAAAAGTTTGTAGGTATAGTGAATTACGCAAGAAATTTATAAAGGATCTAGGAAAAATAGCAGGACCTCTATATGCTAAGACAAGCTCTACAGGACAAAAATATTTTAATACCGAAGATATTAAATTAGTACAAAAAATAATCCTGACTTAAACATGCCATTAGAATCAGATTACTTAATTATAGAAACATATGAGAGTTTTGAAGGATGAGGAGCAGTTTTAAAAGCCAAATCCAATAAGCATAGTGATAAAAGTACAGAAAAAATATGTGCTTACCAAAGCGGTAAATATAAAGAAAAGGAGAAAATGAGCAGTATAGATGCAGAAATATTTAGATGTAATATATTGATTAAATAGTTTCAGATTATATATATTAAACAAACTAGAAATATTAATAAGAACTGACTGTGAAACTATAGTTAAGTTTCACCAAAAGATAAATGAAAAGAATAGCAGTAGAAGAAGACGGTTGAATTTCATTGATGCTATATCAATCTATAACCTCACATTTGAACACATTAAAGGAAAAGATAATAATTTAGCATATCAGTTAAGTAGATTAAAAATTACGGTCTACTAATAAATATATTATACCTTTACAGCATGAGACCAACAACCCTCAAGAATGAAGACAAGGGAAAGGGCATTCAAGCCTCACCCTCAGACAAATAATTTCAGACAATGTTAGGTAATCTCCAATTTAAGCCACAATGTTTAGTAAAACAGATTAATATGGATAGAATAAGTTTTGGAAAACATAACTTAATATTTTTTCCACCCTCGAACGACATTTAGAGTTTTACCAGAATGCGTCATAGATAGACCACATAGATTTTGATTGATAGCATATAATAAAAGAGATACTGAATATTTTATAGCAGCTACTAATGCTTTATGCCAATATTTTACGGACAAAAACCAAGAAAAAGGATTTAAATATTACGTAGTTATACATGGAAAGACAAATGGTGTTTTTCAGACATGGTTAGAAGTACTATACTCTATTAAAGATTTGAAAAAATCACTTTTCAAAGGCTTTAATGATTTTACTGAAGCATTAGACTATGCACGAGGTATATTAGGACCAAATTATTATATTTCTTCCGTACTCGGACAAAACCCAGAAAAAATCCCACAATACAGTATACAAAAAGACACAGATAAAATAATTTTCTATGATCATTGCTCATCAATGACCGAAGCCTTCAAAAGACTAAACCAGAAGAATGAAATTTTGGTAAAAGAAAAAGCAAGACTAATGAAGCAAGTGAAGGCACTAGAACATAAAATACAGATAGTGAAGTTCGAATTGGTACAATCCCAAACGCAAGTTATTCCACAACAAGACCAAAAAATGGGTAGTCCACAACAAGTGAGTTCTCCCTCTCAAGAAAAAATGGATAATAAGGGTGTATCCACTGTATCAGATAAAGATAAGCTAGTCCAGTTCAAACGGTAGCCGGTAAAGACTTATCAAATCCATTTATGGTTGTCACTTTGCCAAAAAGTGAAGGATCATCAAGACGAAGACTACCTAGAACATTGACACAAGGAGAAGCATTAAAAAAGAAAGGTATAAGTTCAAAAAAGAAAAAAAATGAGAAAATCGAAGATATAATGAAACAGACACTAGAAAAATTCTTTTAAGAAAAAGAAAAGCAAGACAAACATATGGTTGAGAATCCCAGTCCAGAAAGATAAGGAGATGAAGATAATTACGAAGATGAGAATCTAAATTATCAAGATGCTCAAGACCCAGATGATGATTCAGGAATGAGCTTCGATTCAATAGCTCTACACAATCTTCTTATGTAGAAGTAAACAAGAGAATTAATCTTGATACGTATAAATAAATAGGAGGATCTCAGTCAGCAATACTGGGAAGAACAAGACAAAAGAAAAAGTAGCACTAAAGCCAAATAAGAATGACATAAAGTAGTATTGAAAAGATTTTAGAGTCTTTGAGTGGAAAAATAATTACATAGTTGACAAATAAAAAGGAATCTATGCTCAAGTCATGTGAGGATAGGGGCCAGTGAAGCACCCGACAAGGCTAGAAAAGAAAGGTTTCTGGAGATGTTTGAATTCTGCTCCAAAGACTTGGCTATATAAGAAGAGCAAGAATGAAGGACATAAGAACACTATGAAGAAAAAGCTCCAATACCCCCTCTCCTTTCATCACCCACCATTCAAAAACCTTGTTTTATACCACTTGTAAAATATTACGTATGCCTTGTTAGTTCCTATCTCAAGCCTGTAAAATAAATAAATTTGTATGCTTCAGTGTGCAAGTTTTTAATTCTCAAGTTCAGTAAAATTTTCGTGTTTTCTGAAAGGGAAATCTCTCTCATGTAAACATGTAAGTTACTGTTTTTATCTAAATTATGTTTCTGGATATTACCCCCGTATTTGTTGCTTTATGTTTCTATGTAGTTATATATGTAATTCCTCAGTTGTTAGTTTGTAAATAACTAGAAATCACTCTTAGTATATTTCCGACTTAACAACAATTTTGATGGATTAACCTATAAATTCCTATGAGAAACCGGGTAAGTCAAGCCCAACAAATTACTAAAAAGGTGTTCAAATGGGTATAAATATTTAACCGTGGCCAGGGTGAGGCTAAAGAGGTAATTTCAGTTCATGACATTAGTAAAAATGTAACACCATGTCTACAGATTAAGAGAGGGAGAGTATCGAGTAGGATTTTACGACATAAGAATTTAAGGGAATGTATCACCTTTAGCAGAAGAGGAACCGCACCTGCGAGGCTTTTTCCGCAGGTGCGGTAACTGTGCAGTTTGTGCAAACACAATGGACTTGTAGGGCCCGTTTGGTTTGATTCTTTGGCCTAATTGCATTGTTTTGAATTGCTTGACATGATTATAATTCCCGACCAACTTGGTTTTGATTTTTTAGGTACTTTACGCTTAAAAAATGGAACAAAACACAAACGAAAATGCGACGTTTTATCGTGAAATTGAGGAAGAAGCTGAGGCGTAACATTTCGACGTTGAACGATTCATGTCTGCTGATTGTCATTGCCGATATTATGACAACCTTCTTACAAAGAAGGTCGTACTTGAAAAGGGAATCTTTAAGGATAAATTGGCCGAATTACTTCTAGACTTTTATGGCCGTCTACTGACTACCGGCTGATCTTGTTTCATGCCTACTCTGTGTAAGCCCAATGAAGAGTGGGTTCGTGAATTTTATGCAAACCTTAAGCGTACAAACTTCAACGTCCCACAACTCACCATCAGAGGGAAAACTGTGAGGTTTGGAACTGAGCAAATCAATGATATTCTAGAGTTTCCTGACCATCCACTTAAGCCGGTACCGGTACGGGAAAAAGATCATTGCTCAAACGGACATTGGCTAGTTTCTAAACATTATCCAACACACGAGAGCAAAGTGGGCAAACAAGAGAAAGGGTTTAAAGTCTATCGACTTCACAGCTGAGGCCAAAATGTGGCTTTACATCATCTACAAGAGAGTATCACCCTGTGGAAATATTTCGGATGTTTCATATGGCATAGCCCTGATGATTGCATGCATACTAGAAGGCATTCATGTGAATGTCAGCCATTATATCCTTCAGGAGCTGAAAGAGTATTTGCTAGACGACAGCTCACGCTAGGCTTGATGTTCCCTTTACTATTTACAGAGTTGTGCCGGCAAACAGATGTTGAGGTGCGTAGCACCGATCATTGGGTACCAGCTGACAAACCCTTTCATCTGTTAAGAGTAACGGACGAGGGTAATACAGTAAAGAATAAGAGAGGAAAGTCACCATTGTTGCCGGACCAGAGCCCTCCTCACTGTTGCACAAATTGCACAGTTACCGCAACTACGGAAAAAGCCTCGCAGGTGCGGTTCCGCTTCTGCAGGAATGCAATCGCTTCTGCGAAAGGTGATACATTCCCTTGAAGTCTTATGGCGTAAAATCCTACTTGATACTCTCCCTCTCTTAATCTGTAGACATGGTGTTTCATTTTTACCAATGTTATGGACTAAAATTACCTCTCTTAATACTTTACCAAGTTTGTTCATCTCTTCTTTCCTACTTTGTAGGAAGCAAATCTTTTCTTAACACTTTTTCTTTAACCTCACCCTGGCCACGGTTAAATATATATACCCATTTGAACACCTTTGTGGTAATTTGTTGGGCTTGACTTACCCGGTTTCTCATAGGATTTTATAGGTTAATCCATCAAAATTGTTGTTAACTCGGAAATATAATAAGTGATTTCTAGTTATTTACAAACTAATAACTGAGGAATTACATATATAAAAACATATAACTACATAGAAACATAAAGCAGCAAAAACGGGGTAATATCCAGAAACATAATTTAGATAAAAACAGTAACTTACATGTTTACAGGAGAGAGATTTCCCTTTCAGAAAACCCGAAAAGTTTACTGAACTTGAGAATTAAAAACTTACACACTGAAGCATACGGATTTATTTATTTTACAGGCTTGAGATAGGAACTAACAAGGCATACATAATATTTTACAAGTGGTATAAAACAAGTTTTTGAATGGTGGGTGATGAAAGGAGAGGCGGTATTGGAGCTTTTTCTTCAGAGAGTTCTTGTTGATGTTCCTGTGTCCTTCTTCATTCTTGCTCTTCTTATATAGCCAAGTCTTTGGAACGGAATTCAAACATCTCCGGAAACCTTTCTTTTATAGCCTTGTCGGGTGCTTCACTGGCCCCATCCTTATATGACTTGAGCATAGATTCATTTTTTTGTCAACTATGTAATTATTTTTTCCACTCAAAGACTCTAAAGTCTTTTCAATACTACTTTATGTCATTCTTATTTGGCTTTAGTGCTACGTTTTCTTTTGTCTCCTTCATCTTGTTCTTCCCAATAAGCTGAGATTCTCCTATTTACTTATACGTATCAAGATTAATTCTCTTGTTTACTTCTACATATCAAGATTGTGTAGAGCTATTGAATCGAAGCTCATTCCTTAATCATTATCTGGGTCTTGAGCATCTTGATAGTTTAGATTCTCATCTTCGTGATTATCTTCATCTCCTGATCTTTCTGGACTGGGATTCTCAACCATATGTTTGTCTTGCTTTTCTTTTTCTTGAAAGAATTTTTCTAGTGTCTGTTTCATTATGTCTTCGATTTTCTCATTTTTTTTCTTTTTTGAGCTTATACCTTTCTTTTTTAATGCTTCTCCTTGTGTCAATGTTCTAGGTAGTCTTCGTCTTGATGATCCTTCATCTTCACTTTTTGGCAAAGTGACAGCCATAAACGGATTTGATAAGTCTTTACCGGCTACCATTTGAACTGGACTAGCTTATCTTTACCCGATACAGTGGATTTTGTTACATCCATTGGAGAATGTACACCCTTTTTATCCATTTTTTCTTGAGATAAGTCTTTTGAAGGCTTCGGTCATTGATGAGCAATGATCATAGAAAATTATTTTATCTGTATCTTTTTGTATACTGTATTGTGGGATTTTTTCTGGGTTTTGTCCGAGTACGGAAGAAATATAATAATTTGGTCCTAATATACCTCGTGCATAGTCTAATGCTTCAGTAAAATCATTAAAGCCTTTGAAAAGTGATTTTTTCAAATCTTTAATAGAGTATAGTACTTCTAACCATGTCTGAAAAACACCATTTGTCTTTCCATGTATAACTACGTAATATTTAAATCCTTTTTCTTGGTTTTTGTCCGTAAAATATTGGCATAAAGCATTAGTAGCTGCTATAAAATATTCAGTATCTCTTTTATTATATGCTATCAATCAAAATCTATGTGGTCTATCTATGACGCATTCTGGTAAAACTCTAAATGTCGTTCGAGGGTGGAAAAAATATTAAGTTATGTTTTCCAAAACTTATTCTATCCATATTAATCTGTTTTACTAAACATTGCGGCTTAAATTGGAGATTACCTAACATTGTCTGAAATTATTTGTCTGAGGGTGAGGCTTGAATGCCCTTTCCCTTGTCTTCATTCTTGAGGGTTGTTGGTCTCATGCTGTAAAGGTATAATATATTTATTAGTAGACCGTAACTTTTAACCTACTTAATTGATATGCTAAATTATTATATTTTCCTTTAAAGTTTTCAAATGTGAGGTTATAGATTGATATAGTATCAATGAAATTCAACCGTCTTCTTCTACTGCTATTCTTCTCATTTATCTTTTGGTGAAACTTAACAATAGCTTCACAATCATTTCTTATTAATATTTCTAGTTTGTTTAATATATATAATCTGAAACTATTTAATCCATCTATTACAGCTAAATATTTCTGCATCTATACTGCTCATATTCCCTTTTTCTTTATATTTACCGCTTTGGTAAGCACATATTTTTTCTGTACTTTTATCACTATGCTTATTGGGTCTGGCTTTTAAAACTGCTCATCCTTCAAAACTCCCATATGTTTCTATAATTAAGTAATCTGATTCTAATGGCATGTTTAAGTCAGGATTATTTTTTATTTTTTGTACTAATTTAATATCTTCGGTATTAAAATGTTTTTGTCTTGTAGAGCTTGTCTTAGCATATAGAGGTCATGCTATTTTTCCTAGATCCTTTATAAATTTCTTGTGTAATTCACTATACCTACAAACTTTTGTCATTCTTTAGTACTGTCTAATTTATCTGGCATTTCTAAAGCCTTTTCAGCGATATGAGGTTGTAATTTAATTTTTCCATCTCTTAAAACTTCTAGAAAATTTATATAATTTTTTACATAATTCCATGTTTTTGCTAATTATTATTCCATCATCTACAAGTAATCTAAATACTGTCTGCAAATGTCCTAAATGTTCTTTAATATCCTTACTAGATACTAATATATCAACGACATATACTAAAACAAATCTTTTATATTCTCCAAATATACTATCCATTTTTCGTTGGAAAATTGGTAGAGTTGTTTTTAGTCCAAACGGCATTACTAACCATTCGAAATGCCCTTCTGGAGAAGTAAATGATGTCCATTCTTTATTTTCCTCATGCATTTTTACTTGCTAGTATCCTGATTTACAATCAAACTTACTGAATATCCTTTTTTCTTATATTCAATTTATCAGGTAACTTATATCCGTCTATTCTAGTATTATCATTAAGTCTCTTATAGGTTATTATCATCCTTGCTTTTCCTCTAGATTTGTAGCTTATATATATATATATATAAATTGGAGTATTGAGAAATTTAGAGAGGTACTTGAAGGTGGTTCATGTTGGTAACTAAATGTCAATAAGGACTATGTGGTTTAAAAAGAAAGACAAATGTAAGTAGTGTTCAAGGAGGGTGTAGTCACTTATATCCCAAATGTTTATCCTATCCTTCCCTAAGCCTATATTACAAGCTTAAAAAGTCCTTATGGGATCCCCAACTGAATATTCTTGAATAGGAGGCGAATTAAAATAAGGGCAAGCTTATGGTATGATATTTTGTAACACTTGAAATTCTTTGTTGAGACTGAGCGTCTTTGTGCATTTGCCCCTTGTGTTGTTATTGTAAATATGGTGATTTTAAGACTTTCTTTCTTGTGAGGGCACATGGATTGGTGACATTGATATATTCCGAATTGAGTAAATTGAGCATATATAGTGACTAATGCTTTTGAGTCACTTCTTGAGGCTTGGTTGTTGTCACTTGATTATTTTCAAAACTCCATTGCATTCTTGAAGTTGTTTGTAAATGAGGGAGTTATTTGGTTGAGATTTACATACTTGAGCCTACTTATTAATATCACCCAAATCCATAAGTGTTGTGCTTAACTGGAGAATGTGATTTGAAGATGATAGCAATGCTAATTGAGCTTTAAATGTTAGAGCCTCATTGAGTATTTGGTTTTGATTTGGTTGAGAACAAGCAAAAGCTTTAAGTCGGGGGTGTTGATGAGGGGTGATTTTACCATTTATTCTAATCTCTTTTCTTTAGTTTTTGTGTCATTTAATTATAAAATGAGGTGAATTATGGTGTACATTGCTAGATTTTAAGGTAAATGAAGTCTCGAAGAGAATTGAAATTAAATTAAGTGGAACCGTACAAAAAGAGTGAAAGTAGTGAAAAACTTTTCAGTGAAATCGCACCTGCGAAGAACTGTCCGCATCTGCGGCCTCACATCTGCGAGAAATGATCCACAAATGCGGAATAAGGCATACCAGCAAACTCGCACCTGCGAGTGGAGAACTGCTTCTGCGGTAACGCTTCTGTGTGAATATCTCCGCATTTGCGATTGCGCTTCTGCGCATGGAGTCCCCTTTTGCGGATTTAATATTTTCCACCAAAATGTCACTTCTGCGAGATGGCATCCACATATGCGGAACCACACTTGCGATAATGCTTCCGCAGGTGCAGTCAACGGGATTCAGACTTGGGCACTTCTGCCATTTCACATTTTATTCATTCTAAACCACAAATACACGACCTAGCTGATGAAAAACATATCTTTGGCATCTTAGGGACAACTTTTGTCAGTCTCTTTGGCAGTTTTTGGAGCTAGGGTTCTAGCACACACACTTGGGTCTTGAAGATTTGGGGCTTTTGGTTGAGAATTTCTTACTCATTTATGTTCAATTCTTCATTTCCTTGTTTTGTATTGAATATCTAAGTGTGTAGTATTTTTTCAAGCACTTAAATCTTGTTTATGGGAATATTCATATTTAAAGTGTGAATTAAATAACTTGTTGTGCTTATTTATTGAACGATTTTTATTTATTATGAAGTGCGTTATTGTTTCTTTAATTATTCTTGTTATAAATGTTTCCAAAGGGATTAGCTAACCCTAGGACTCGCCCATTCACTTCGGATTAATTTTGGGAAAAATAATTCGAGGTTGAAAAGATTAATTAACAAGAACTTGAGGAGTTAATCCTCACTTAATAGATTCAACCTAAGGATAGGATGAATTACTTGTAGCCATATTCGGGTGTGCTTAATCTCTTAATTGTTTTAGGGATAATTCAAATAGGAAGTCTTGTTAGTCTTCGGAAGAAACTGATATAGAATTATTACCCGAGGCTAATTAATAATAAACTCGCTCATATTTGTAAAATCGTGAAATACATTGGATTTTTACTTGGGTGTAATTCCCAATGTATTCGTGCTTGAAGCCATTGCACTTTTTACTTGTTTTCTAGGTTAGTTTAGATTTTCGCAATTAGTTATAAATATTTTCTCAAAACATTTCTAAGTGTTTGGCTTAGCATAATAAGTGATAATTTTCTTACACGCCTAATTGCCTACATATTGTTCTCTGGGAGATTCGACCCTGACTCATAGTTGGGTAAATTATATTGCATGCGACCGTGTCCATTTACTTTTTAGTAGTGGATTTGGACGTCATCACACTTTCAGAGGGAAGATGAACGAAGATCCTAATACTCACTTGCTGGACTTTGACGATATCATGAACACCTTTCAATACAACGGAGTACCAAAGGATACTGTCTACTT
The DNA here is from genome assembly GCA_005239505.1 of Nicotiana paniculata. Classification (NCBI taxonomy): domain Eukaryota; kingdom Viridiplantae; phylum Streptophyta; class Magnoliopsida; order Solanales; family Solanaceae; genus Nicotiana; species Nicotiana paniculata. The sequence goes on from MDKI01109851.1 coordinate 49,706, forward strand.
AAGGGCATTCCCCTTTTTATTGAAAGATGACGCGAAGCAATGGCTTCGTAGCTTACCCACAAGTTCTATCAGGACATGGGAAGATATGACCAAGACGTTTCTTGACAAGTACTTTTCGGCTGCAAAAACAGGGAAGTTCATAAGGAAATCCATAATTTATGCCAGAAAGAGACAGAAAAGGTTTTTGAAGCTTGGGAACGATTTAAGGAGATAGTCAGAAAGTGTCAGCACAATGAAATTGATTTGTGGATGCACCTCCAGAATTTTGGGGATAGACCGACACCGTCCTCGCGACGAACTCTGAGTACTGCATAAGGAGGTCCACTAATGAAGAAAACGCCGGAGGAGGTTGTCTTAATCCTTGATGAATTATCTGAGGATGCTAATAAGTAGCCGGCTGAGAGTAGTGACAAAAGAAAATCAGTTGGGGTTCGGCAGGTGGACTCTAACACATCCATGCAAGCCAGTTAGACACCATGGCTAAGGAGATAAGAAAGCTGACATTAGCTAAGGTACATAGTGAGCCGCAAACAGCATGTGACTTCTGTGGATTGGGACACCCTACACATGAGTGTCAAGCATCAGCCATCAGCTGAGGAAGTCAACGCAGTGGGGAACTTTAATAGAGGAAACTACAAAGGTGGGAACAACAATAATGCTATGGGTCAAAGACATCCAGGTATTTCGTGGAGTTCACCTAATGGGAGCTTGAATTCATGGCAGCAAAATAATCCTAGACCACCAGGTTTTCAAAACCAGGAAAGGCAGTAATACCAGCCACAACAGCCAAATCAGTCTAATATGGAGGACCTCATGAAGGCATTCATCAACAAATCAGAGGAAAAATTTGAGAGTCAAGGCACAACCATTCGAGAGCAGGGCACATCCATCCAGAATTTAGAAAGACAATTGGGACAGATTGCACTGAGAGGACTCTTGGGACTTTGCCCTCTGACACCGAAAAGAACCCAAAGAAACAATCAAAGTTGTATCTCTGAGAAGTGGCAAAACAATGGTTGATCCAGTGGTGAAAGCTAGGCCTGAGGTGTCGAACAAGCAGGCGGAGACACCAGTAGAGAAAAAGGGTAAAGAGCAGAAAGGCTAGAGTTGTGGGGTACAAAAGGAGATTGAAGAAAATAGACATATGCCAGCTCTGCCATTCCCTCAAAAGATGAAGCGGGAAAAACTTGACAAATGTTTTGGGCGATTCTTGGAAATGCTCAAGCAACTCTATGTGAGCATTCCTTACAGAGGTACACACTCAGATGCCTGCTTATGCAAAATTCTTGAAGGAAATCTTGTCTAGCAAGAGAAAACTGGAGGAGACAATTGTGGTCAAGTTGAATGCCTATTGCAGTGCCATATTACAAAATAAAATTTCCCAAAAGTGTGGGGACCCAGGAAGCTTCACCATACCATGCTCGTTGGGGAGTGGAAAATTCGATAAAACCCTCTGCAATTCTGGTGCGTCTATAAATCTAATGCCTCTGTCTGTATTCAGGAAACTGGAAGGTGAACTTGGAGTGATTAAATCAATACCAGTACCCCTACAACTGGCTGACCAAACCACCATTTTACCTGAGGAAATCATTGAGGATACATTATTTGCTTAAATAATGTATTTAAATCATTAAGGATAATTAAAATTATTTGCTTAAACTGTCTTATTACGTTGTTGTTGCTATTGTTTCTCTATTGCTCCATTTTTTTTACGTTCTTGGGCCGAGGGTCTTTCAGAAACAGCCTCTCTACCCCTACTTGTGAAATTTCACTGGGTTGTTGTTGTTGTTGTTGTTGTTGTTGAATCATTAAGGATATTCTAGTGCGGGCGGACAAATTTGTGTCCCCGTAGACTTTATTGTGGTGGATATGGTGGTGAACAAGGAAGTGCCTCTAATTCTAGGAAGGTCATTCTTGTGTACAGGCAGAGCTATCCTTGATATCTATGAAGGGCAGCTTATGCTTAGAGTTGGCAACGAAAAAGTGGTGTCCCAGATGAAGAGGAATATGAAATACCCAGTGATGAGGCGTCCTCTTACTCGTGTTTCAAGCTGGATGTTGTTGGACAATTGGCTGAAAATACAAGTTTGACAAGCTTGTGGGGAATACTCTCGAGAGGTGTATTACTCAGTTTAACACAGTGGAGGATGAAGATCCTGAAATAAAGAGAGAGGCTGAAGCTCTTGAAACTGAGGATCAAGTGGTTGATGAGAAGAAATTAAAAAATGAGGCGTCTAAGCCTAATGTGGAATTGAAAGTCCTCCCCACTCACTTAAATTATGCTTTTCTTGAAATTAACAATTTTCCTTTGATTATTTCTGCTTACTTGACAGGTACACAGGAGCAACAAGTGGTGGAGCTATTGAAGAAGCACAAGAAGGCCATTGGCTGGAGTATAGCTGATATTCAAGGAATCAGTCCAGCAATTTGCATGAACAAAATCCTGTTGGAGGAAAATAGCAAACCATTGTTGTAGTCCCAACGCAAGTTGAACAAAAATTTAGAGGAAGTAGTGCACAAGGAGATCATCAAATTGCTAGAAGCGGGAGTGATTTTTCCCATCTCTGATAGTCAGTGGATTAGTCCAGTACAAGTTGTGCCTAAGAAGGGCGGCATGACAATGGTGAAAAATGAAGATAATGAATTGATCTCCACAAAAATAGTCACTGGGTGGAGAATGTGCATTGATTATAGAAGGTTGAATGATGCAACAAGGAAGGACCACTTCCCACTCCCTTTTATTGATCAAATGCTAGAGAAAGCGGTTGGACATGGATGTTATTGTTTCTTGGATGGGTACTTGGATGGGTACTCAGGCTACAATCAGATAACTAGTGCACCAGAAGATGTTGAGAAAATCACATTCACTTGTCCGTCAGGTATTTTTGCTTACAGGAGGATGTCGTTTGGGTTGTGTAATGCACCTGCCACTTTTACGAAGTGCATGATGTCTATATTCTCTTATTTGAATGGGAAGTGTCTAGAAGTATTCATGGATGATTTCACCCTCTTTGGTGATGACTTTGAGGACTGCTTGAAGAATTTGGAGCTCGTGCTTGAACATTGTGAAGCCACGCACTTGGTTCTTAACTTGGAGAAGTGTCACTTCATAGTGAAAGAAGGAACTGCTTTGGGCCACAAAGTAACTGCACATGGAATTGAAGCTGACAGAGTGAAGGTGGATGTAATTGCTAGGCTCCCTCAACCAACTTCTGTGAAGAGCATAGGGAGTTTTTGGGACATGCTGGATTCTATAGGAGGTTCATAAAAAACTTCTCCAGCATTACCAAACCGTTGACTGCATTGCTAGCAAAGGATGTCAAGTTTGTTTTCAATGTGGAGTGCTTAAGAGCATTCGAATTGATAAAGGAAAAGCTAGTAAGTGCTCCTATTATGGTGACACCTGATTGGAGCCAGCCATTTGAGATAATGTGTGAAGTTAGCAATGTTGTCAAAGGCTTAACTTAAGGGGCGCTTAAGCCTTGAAGCTCAGAAAAGATCAAGGAAGGCGCTTCGCCTCGCTTTAGTTGCTCTTCAGTGTAAGGAAAGGCACTGAGGCGTCCGCCTCAATGCCCATGAGTTCTCTCTTGAATCAAGCAGCACTAAAAAACAATTATAATCAGAAATAAATGTATTAGCTGCTAAGAGAAACATTATAAATGAATTTGTTACTTTATTCTTGAAATACATATAGATTTTTAGGTATTTTCTTCATTGCGCCTTTTTTAACTAAAGCTCACACTTTGAGTGCGCTTTGCGCTTAAAGCACAAATAAGCCTAAAGCGCTTTTTAGAGCTTTTCGCCTTTGACAACACCGGATGCTAGTGATGTAGATGTGGGGGCAGTTCTGGAGCAAAGAAATGAAATGTTTAGGCCTATTTACTATACCAGCAGGACGTTGAATGATGCTCAAGTCAACTATGCCACTATCGAGAAAGAGTTCTTTGATGTGGTCTTTGCTTTTGACAATTTTGATCATACTTGGTGGGGAGCAAAGTGATTGTACGCACGGATCACTCAGCCTTGAAATATCCGTTGAGTAAGAAAGAATCCAGCCTCGTCTGATGGGGTGGGTGTTGTTGCTCCAAGAGTTTAACTTGGAGATCAAAGATAGGAAGGGTACAGAAAATCAAGTCGCCGATCATCTATCTCGAGTTCTCGACTTGAGAGACCTTGGGATGAAACAATTGACGTAAGAGAAGAGTTCCATGATGAGCAGATTTTCTCCATTGTTGTGGTCTCCGAAAGACCGCCTTGGTATGCTGATATAGTTTGGCTAGTGGATGGTGGCCTAGTGACCTCTCTCGTGATCAAAGAAAAAAGCTTCAAGTGAGGTAAAAAGTTATTTTTGGAATGACCCTCTCTTATTTATACTGTGTGCAGATGATGTGATTCGAAGGTGTGTACCTGAAGGAGAGATGGCAAGCATTCTTTCTCATTGCCATGATGGAGCAGCTGGAGGACACTATGGTGGAAATCGCACCGCAGCAAAGGCCATTGAAGCCGGTTTCTATTGGCCTACTTTGCATAAAGACGCACGAGCGTATATAGCTACATGTGACAAGTGTCAAAGGACATGTAACATTAGCAAGAGGGATGAGATGCCACTAAACTACATTCTGGTATGTGAAATTTTTGACGTTTGGGGCATTGACTCCATGGGTTCGTTCCCATCGTCTTATTCATATGAGTATATCCTAGTAACCATTGATTACGTCTCTAAATGGGTCAAAGCAATCCCTACTACGACCAATGATGCTCGGGTGGTGTGAGTTCTTACGGAAAACATCTTTACCCGATTTGGGACACCTCGAGTGATTATCAGCGACAATGGGTCACACTTTGTAAACAAGCAATTTGTTGCACTGCTGTCCAAGTATGGGGTCACACACAAAACAGGAATCCCTGTATCATGCCCAGACTAGTGAACAAGTGGCTAACTATGAATTAAAACGAATTCTTGAAAAGACGGTTAGTGTTTCCCGTAAGGATTGGTTTGTAAAATTGGATGAAGCTCTATGGGCGTATAGAACTGCATTAAAAACAACCATAGGGACTTCACCATTCAAATTAGTGTATGGAAAATCGTTTCATCTACCTGTTGAGATAGAACGAGATAGAACATAAAGCTTATTGGATAACTCAGATGCTTAATCTTGATTTTAGTCTTGCAGGAAAACACAGGTTGGCACAAATGAACGGATTGGAGGAGTTTAGACTGGACGCATATAAAAATGCACGTATCTTTAAGGAAAAGACAAAGAGGTGGCATGATCGTGCCAAGGGAGTTTCATAAAGTCTTACTATACAATAGTAGACTTAGGTTGTTCCCCGGAAAATTCAAATCAAGATGGGCAGGTCCGTATGTGGCAGGGTTATTAAAAGCGAGCGCTTCTCGCTTAAAGCGTTGAGGAGGCGAGGCGAGGCGCAAGGACTGTGCTTTTCTCACCTAAAGCGAGGCATCTAGAAAAAAGCGAGCGCTTCAGGCAAAAAAGCGAGAAGCGAGGCAAGGAAAAAAAACGAGAAAAGCTCGCTTAAGCGAGGTCCAACAGTTGCGTAGGGTTTTTTCTAAAAAAGAATTGCAAATACACTTACGCACCTTTCTTCCAAAACATTTCTCGCTACAGCCGTAAGCCAAAACATCGTGCGACATCTCTTCTTCAGTTCTTCTTTTATTCTCTCAAGGTAAGTTTCTCTTTCTCTTCCTTTCTTTTTTCTCTTCTCTTCCACTTCTGCTTTTCTCTAGTTTACCTGCTTCCTCTCGACTCCTCTCCTCTTTTCTTGTCTTCTCTTTCTCTTCTTCTCTTTCTCTTTCTCTTTTCTGCCCTGTTTTCTATGTTATATTGCTCTGTTTTTTTTTACAACTGATGTTCACTGGTTCTGCCCTGTTTTAACAGTTCTGTTTTTTTTTTTTTGGTGATTTTAGTAAATTCTATCTTATTATTCAATGGCATCAAGAAAAAAAAAAGATCCAGCTTGGGCGTATGGAGTTGCAATTAGAAGTAGCACAAAAGTCCAATGTTATTTTAAGAATTGAAACATTTGCTTAATATATTATTTTTATTGAGTTCTTGGTCATTTATCTATGCCTACTCAATATCTTTTATCTATGTATTAAATTGCGCTTCACATGAAAAAAGTGTGCGCTTCGCTTCATGCTTCTCGCTTCGGTGAAACGAGGCCTCCTCGCTTTTTTCCACTTCTCGCTTTAAGGTGAATGGCACAGGTTAAAACAGTACCTTGTTGGAGGATTTGACAAGCAATCCTCTAGCATCGTGATCAATTGAGCCTAAATGACGGAGTGAAGCTGCCGACTATAACTCAGAACTACTTCTAACATTTTTCTTGCTTTTGTAGAATAGTTAGACAATTGTAGTGTAGGACTAGTCAGAGTTAAGAAATGTTGGTACTTGTTTGGGTAGGTATAAGCATAAACTGAACATAAAATAAGTACATATAGAGTCGGGGTGCAACCTGTGGCCCAAAACTCAAAATTTCTCTGAACTCTAAGAAAATTGGCCTAGCACGCCGCATGGGACGACGCGCCAGACCAAAATGCTTGCCTATCGTGAATTATACATCCCTCTGAAAATCATCACTACCGCGCCGCACCCAGCGACGCGGTAGTAGATTTTTTGTGATTTTTTTTATTGTCTTCTTAAGTAATCCGTTTTCCCTTTCCCCTTTTCTCACATTCTATCCTTCGCCTCTCTCTCACACACACTCCAAATCTCTCTACCTTCCTCAATTCCTCCATCTTGCCGAATTCCTCTCATCTACATCACTTGTTAAGGTAAGTCTTTTTCATCTCTTCTCTTTTAGTGGTGATCTAAGTTATTTTAGTTCAAATCCCTAACCCTAGGTAGTTTTTCAATCTCTTTTGGTTAATGTTCATCTTTTGGTCGATATTCTTACATGAACTTGCGGGTTTTTCATTGTCCTTATAATTAGAGGTAATTTTTGTTGTGATTTGACGGTGCTTAAATTATTTTGTGATGGAGTTTACTGTGGTGGCCAATATGGCCGAAAAATTTTAAGTTTCTGGTGGTGTTGTGCTATTGTTACACTTTGGTGGTGTTGTGATTATTGTAGGTGGTTAATATGTTTAAGGAATAACCTTAAAATAGAAAAGTTGAAATCGGGATGTACATTTGATGCCTCTATTATGTTTGATGAAATGCCTCAAAGACATTGTAGCTTAATTGGGGAATAATTATGAGAAAACAATGTAATGCTTTATAATAAGAGTGGGGTGGGGGTGGGGGGTGGGGGGTCATGCTTATATGTTGTTAATCTTTAACGTGTTACCCCTTAGTGTTAATTAATTGACCACCCTAGGTTAAAATGATGCTACGTGCTAATTGAGATGTCTAATTCCGGCCATGTGTGTTTTGTGTAGTGGTGCATTATAACTTCTGAATTATGTAGTAATCAAATTGTATAACTTCTTATTCTTTTGTGTTCTTAAGTAACTAGTTTAGCGTCTTGAGTTTGTAATTTGGGTTGGCATAGTCTGTGGTAATATTGTCTCACTATAAGAAGTGGTAAGTGTGGGTTTGTCGGATAAGCGCGTTGTGCTTTAAAAAGGGATAGTTTGAGTCCCTGATATACATTGTACTTGTGAACATGCCAATAACATAAGTGTGGGGTGATTACCTTGTTTGGTCTTGTTTTTGCTTTGCGTATTTTGGCTAATGTTGTACGTTTTGTGCAGGTACAATGTCTCAACGCCCTAGCAAGTGTTCTAACACAGGTTCCTCAGAGGCAGCCTCTAGCAGCCATCAAGGAGGTAGGAGGGCACATTGCCCCGACCCGATTGAGGAGGAAGAAGAGCGCATTGACCCAGATGCAGATTTAATACCAGATTGTAAATATGGCATTAGGGCTGTGCCAGCTCATGCTAGGCAGCGGTTCCGGACCTTTTTTCCGTCAATAAATCCCGAATAGGAAGTAAGGATTGATGATGGAAAGCTTATCAGAAAGTACCCGACAATTTACAACAACATTAGATACTAGGGTTTTGAAACCTTGTTCCGTCCCAGTGAATCGGTGAATGTGAACATGGTTAAGGAATTTTATGCAAACTGGCAACCTGAGGCCAGTTTAGATGATATATATGAGTCCAAGTGCGCGGCAAGATGATTACGTTTTCTTCTCGGGTCATCAACCAAAGCATGGGGTTCATAGAGCATTCACATAATTTGTTCAGGAGGTTGTTGCGTCGACCACCCTATCCTGATATTAGACACCAGCTGTGTGGCGAGGTCTCTTACCATGCTTATGAGCTCCAGCATCCTGCCCGAGTTCTTCTAAGGTTGATAAATGCAAAGATCATGCCTACTCAGAACGACAGTGATGTCTCCCGGATGAAGGTGTGTCTCATTTATGCTATCTTAACTCGGATAAAGTTTGATCTGGGTAAGATTATGCTTGAGCACGTCTCGAGTGCAACAATGGGGGCTCGTCGCCTGTACTTCCCGAGTATGATCACGTGGCTTCTGCGGACACACCATGAGTATGAAGAATTTCATTATGATAGGATGATCCGGGTGATGCGGCCTCTTCGACCTTTTGATATCACAATTGTGACGGACCTACCTGTTGCTGTTACGATAGACCAGAGATCTATTCGTGCAGAGGAGACACTGCAACTGCTATTTTCAGACATGCGCCTACGCGCAACTCGAGGAAAGGTTGACCTGGCAGAACTGTAGGAGGACCATTTCCTCTCTGCAGTCACTCAGCAGTGGTTGGGCTTAGCCAATGGAGCACAGATACCACCAGACGAAGATGTTAACTCCATTCCCTCTGATGATGAAGAGTATTTGCGCACCTTTGAAGGTGGTGAAGAGGATGAACCTCAAGGAGTTAGCTTTTCACTTTTTCTTCAGTATTTTTCATTGAGGACAATGAAATTTTTAAGTGTGGGGTGAGTTGCTCCTATGTAGTTGTATTTGTACTTGTTTCTATTTGTTTTCTTACTTTGTAGACAATATAGAAATTGTTTAGCTTCGACTTTTCCCAACGATGGATTTCGTAGACTGGTTTCTTGAGGGAATCATAGTCAATATAAAAAAAATCATAAAGAAAAAAATCCTTCTGAGGTAGTGTAATAAATGCCCCCGTTAGGTCCTGGGTTTGAGTCACGCTGGAGGGGAAGTGTGGAAACACTATAGATCCTCCTAGTTTGGGATGGAATTTTAAAAAAATAATAATTGCCCCTTGGTTTTTCTTTGTGCCGCGGTTCTTTTCCAAGGGTCTTGTTTGAACCGGGTGTAGTTAATTTTTATTTTTTTAGGAGTAGGAAAACTTGTGCTATGATTTTAAATAAAAGCAATATCTCTTGGCTTTATTATGCCTTGAGAATAGTAAATGCTTAAGTTGTAACGCTTAGGCTCATTTTTTGACTCTTGTATAAGTACCTTAAATTGTATGATCTTAACTTTGCCTAACTGCTTTGACAAGAGTGTCTTAATGAGTCCGATTTTGAGTGAGTTATGTGTCGTGTGTGTGAGGTTTTGTGTTATTCTGTGCATTGCGTTTGATGTCTAGAACTTGCCCCATGTGTATACAAAGGGAAATAGTAGTTTTATTCAGTCTTGGAAGTGATATAGGCGTTTCTTTGTTGAGCCAGTTATATGCTTTTACCCACCTAATTGTTATGTATCTTAGTTAACCCCTTTGAGCCTGTAATCCTATTTCTTTGGCAACCACACTACAGGTATGATCCATTTTGTTTGAATTGACTATTTGTTTGAACCTTCTACCTCTCGTGAGCACTTGAATTTGTTATGAACTTTGTAAAGTTAAAGTGTGGGGCGTTGGTTTGGCTTTTGAGTGGAACTATTGAAATAAGGAGAAATGTGCGCACTATTTTGAAAGAAAAAAAAAAGTAAGAGGCACTTGAATTGAAATAGAAAAAAAAAAAAAAAAAAAAAAAAAAAGTAGTTGCATTGTTGTGAAAATATATATATATATATATTTATTGATAGTGGTAACTCTTGATGTATTTGTGCTTAAAGAAGTTGGAAGTTGACGTATATTGATCTAAAAGTGAAGTTATGGTTTGACACAAGTGTGGGGTTTTGAAAGGTCAATTGTACGTATTAAAGTGCTTAAGGAGGTGTAGTCACTGTATCCAAATGTATCATACCCGTCCCGCAGCCTACACTACAACCAAATAAAGTCCTACTCGATCCTTGACTAAATAAGCTCAATTAGTAGAGTAGTACACTACGGGCAAGCTTATGGTATATTCTCTGTGGCGCATGAATTTCATTTCTGAGAGTGAGTTAATTCTTTCTATCTTGAGTTCCTACTTGTTCTTGAATTCTATTATGTGGAACTACTCTATTGTTTGTGTGAGGGCACATAATTTACAAAGGTAAGGTAAAGTCTTCGACCTCTATGTTAGAGTAAGTGAGCAGGTTGTGAAAAATGTGTGGTGCTTTTGAGTCAATTTTGAGGCAAGGATGTTACGTCAGATTGCTTAGTCTATTTTAAATATTCTTGGCATGATGCGTTAGGGAAGTTGTCTGATAAGAAAGTCGTCTCTATGAGAAGTGCAGTTTGATTGCTCGAGGACGAGCAATAGTTTAAGTGTGGAGTGTTGATGGTAGGCTAGAAACCCGTGTTTTGGACATAGTATTGCACTCTAATTACTGCATTTTACGTGTGTTTGAGCTTAAACGATAGCGATTTTCACTTATTATCAATTTTTATGCCTTGTAGGAAATGATTTTGAGCTATTAAGGTAATCTCAAGCTATTTCGAACAAATTAGAGCTTTGAAGTCTGTGTAGAAGCCCAAGCAATTAAATCGGGATCACGTCGGGGATCGAGGACCAAGTCCAGATGTTAAAAACTGAATCAGTGACTTCACTCTAAGAAAACTGCACGGCCGCGCCGCATGAGGCGTCGCGGTAATGAAAATATATGCCCAGATTTTACATTTTGATGTTTTCTGGAAAATGTCGCGGCGTGCAGCGCGGTAGTGTAAGATTCTTAAGTACTTCCCTATTTCGGCTAGAAAGTGTAGTTTCGTCCGGGGGTTGTTTTAGAGGACGGCTTAAATGCACCAAAACACGATTGTACAACATCTTTGGACCTAGAGAAGATTGGAGAGCCACCCAAGGAAGAAGACTCAAGAATTCATCAAGATTCCAATCTACAATCGGTGCATATGAAAGTTTGTATCAAATCTTTAGAATTGATGTTTTCTTGTTTCTTAAACTTATTTGAGATATCTTACTCCGCTGCTATGGAGTAATTTCCATTTCGGTATTGATAGATATGGTGTTTCAACAAATTGATTAGGGATTCGATTCTTGATAATTGATGGAGCTTGATATGTATTGTGGAGTTATTTAGTATTTTGCTTAATCGAAAGAGGAGTTTGATATTAAATTTCTTCACATCTTATGCTCTAGTTTAATTTCATGATTCAAATAGGTAATCGAAGGAGCCTCTTGAATTGTTATTTGAACTAGAAAATAGGGAATCTTCGTGAGAAATTACCCTTTAGATCATAAATATCATTTTTATTGTTGCAATTGTTTACCATGCTTCAATTGGGTTAATTGTTGAAACTAACATTTAATCGAAAGAGGAATATTAGCTTCACGTGTAATATGATAATAGGTTGAATTCGTAAGAATCAATCGTAATATAGAGTGAATTAACTCAAGAATTGGATCCCGAGTCAGTTATCGTGCACCTATCTAGTCAATTACCCTTATTTTCCTCATTAATATTTCTTCGTGCTCACTTTCCATCATAAGTGATCAATTGTTATTTGCTTAAACTTTAATAGTTAATCATAGTAATATATATCCAATCAAGTGTTAATTTTCCTGGATAGTAATCAACCGGAGATTATTCAAACACTGTACAATTCCAGTCCCTGTGGAGATGATAACTAATCTATACTATCTTTGACTAGCGAAAACAATTTTAAATGCATGTTTTGCGCTCATCATTAAGCTATCTTGTATCTTTCTCAATGACGCTCGTATGACTATGTAGCTTAATTACTGATCCAGTTAAAATATAGCATTTTCAGCATTTTAGGTTTCCAGAAAATAAAGTCGCAAATTGAGATTGAATGACCATTAAACGCCAATTAAAGGTGGTTCAGGTGTGACAAACCACCCTCATCCCATCCCTTTTCTCATTTTACGACACAAACATAAGGAAGAAGTGGAACAAAAATGGGAAGCAAGAGTCAGGCTCACTACTTATAGCTTGTACCTTAGTAATGGAACGAGCAAATTGACTTGGCTGTGTGTCAGTATTTTCTGTCTTATTCCAACTCTCAACAATCTGTGGCAACCCACGGAGGTGGACCAGCAACCTTTCCGTCATTATCTGTACCAGCTTTGAGTGTATCTCATCTCGATGCACTTTATAGTCCTTTATTTCATGAAAAGATCTAGAGTTAAAACAACATTTCCTTATCAAAACCTTGGATTATGAAAGTCTGATAATCTCAGCACAGAATGTTTTTGACTGGGGCATACTATGTAAAATTGATTGGCTTTAAATACAGAACTAGCAAACAACAGTCTTCTATGAGTATACTGTAAGAATGATAAAGGGCAAAATGCAACTTCCATGTGAGAGATATAAAGGAAATAAAATTCATGAAATACAAGAAACTGTAAATATGAAAAATGGCATGTATTATTACTGGAAAATGCATGATTGGGGATAAAAGGAAGCCTGTGGTTATTAGAAGTAAAACATAATAAATTTAATTACATCCTATTATTTTGCTAAGAATTAAATACATCCTATTATATAAGCAGGCTACACCAAGGCTGAATGCTTTTGAGGTCAAAGCTAAAACTAATGTTTCTAAGCACTCAATTTTTCGTCAGCTTTTCTTTTTTGGCTATATATTGCAATATTATAAGGACATAGCATTTGACGAAACATACTCCAAGCCTGAATTTTAACATAGAAGGGCCACATAATCCTCCATTTCATTCTATACTTTTGCATTTATAGATATTCATAAGTCATGAGAGCTTGTTCAAGTGCCACTGAAGATAGTGCAAGAGATCCTGAACTTCTTATTCTGTATTTGGTTTCCAGCTAATCTTATAACAGTTGTAACTCGATATGGTCAATTAGGAGACATCAATAGTGATTTCTCATAAGATTCCCCAAGAGGATGTTTTTTTTCTTTTCATCACAACACGTCTTGTGAGTAATGGCATAGAGAAAAATGCATAGCATAAATAACAGATATGTACACGGAGGAAACTATTTTGAAAAAGAGCATGCTTCACGGAAGGAAAAAAAAGAATCGCATGAAATAGACCAAAAAAAGAAAATTATTCATTCTGTTAGAAGCGGATTTAAGCAAAATGCACCAACAATAGAATTTAAGATTTCCAATACCTGTGCTACACGATCAACCTCCAAAATCAGAAGTCCCTGGCGTGTCTCAGGCACTTTCAAGAACAGAATCCTCTTGATATCTTTTAACAAATAAAAAACTTGTCAGGAAAAAGTAAAGTTTTAAATCACAAGGTATTTACATTAAGGTAAATTTTGGCCCATTTTCATTGATGAGTATGATGAGATTTGTTATGTGAAGGCTCCTTATGCCCATGCTATATCAACAAATTTCGTTAATTAGTTAAACAGTCTTGGTCTTTATTTTCAAATTTTTTTTTGTGGTAGTAGGCCGATGAAACGAAAAGACATCTTTTCTCTCTGCATGTCCTGCTCAACCTTTTTTGCTGGACGTCCCCCTTAAATAGTACAGGACACCTGTTGGACTTTATTAGCTTGCTTGTCATAGATTGAGACGTTATTTTGGGGCAAACATTGTTCTCCTGTAATTTTTTGTTCATTTATCACATATGCCTCTTGTAACTTTGCATCTTCTTGATGCCTTCTTAATGATACATATTACTTCATCAAAAAAAAAAAAAAAAGTTGGCTATATGAAACCTTACTAACCAAGCCGCTTCATTTAAACTCATCTTAATTCATATTATAATTAAATTATAATTTTAAGTACTAGAAGTTCCCTATATTTTCTACTGGAATATATATCTCAGATAAGGCTAAAGACTCCTAGAAAATATAAGACCTAAAGTAAATGCACTAATGTGACTAAAACATAGTCCCAACTAATATGTATTGCCTACTATAGATCTTTTTCTTACATTGCGCCTTATTTTTCGCTAGGTTTGCATGGAATCCAAGAGATTGTAGGTCTTTCGATACAACTTACTTCCATGTTATTTTAGGTCTACATCGTCTTCTTGTAACACATTCATTCGCTATAATTTCACTTCCGCACCTATAGACGGTGCATCTTGATGTCAACGTAGTAGGACATGACCAAACCATTTCGTTACTTGCACCTTCTGCTCAATGTGGTCTTTTCAAATCTTGTAGGACCACTCAGGAATGCATGTGCATCTCAGCGACACTCATCTTGGTATGTTGAACTTTCGCGATTCAGCATTCACTCCCATATAACATTGCAGGTCTTATAACTGCTCTAGAGAACTTGCATTTCACTTTGATATGTTTTCTTCAGGCAAGGTAACTGGTATTTTATTAACAATTAAAGTAGTCCTTAGCACAAAGGTTGTGCTAAGGAAGAAAAAAAGTTGCAGGACCCCAAAAGGAAAAAGAAACAAAAAGATAGTCATGTGCTAGTTACAAAGATCCCAAAATGTCAACTACAGAACCTACATCTTCTACAAGAGCTTCTTTGCACCAAAAATGAAACAGCAATATACAATTCATGATGACCTTCTGCCCAGAATTTGCTCTCTTTAAAAATCTATAGTTCCTTTCGTTCCAAATTGTCCACCAAATGACTGCAGGTACCATGTTCTGCTAAGACTTCTTCCTTAATAAGTTTCCTGGATCATTCCAGCATGCTATCATTTCTGTAGTTGTCCTAGGCATTGTCCAGCTTAGGCTTTTCAAACTCATAAACAGCTGCCACAACCTGCTGGTTACTTTGCAGTGTTGAAACAGGTGACTGTTTGTTTCCATCTCCCTTTCACACATAAAGCATCTGGAGCACAGTAGTATTCCTCTTTTCACCAAAATATCATGTGTCAGGACAGCCATTTTAACCACTAACCAGCAAAAACATGCCACTTTGAAAGGGATGTTTAGCTTCCAGAGGTGTTTCCAATGTCATGGCACAATGTGTTGAATATCAGATCTGTTTAGCACCCAATAGGCTGACTTCACAGAGAAAACTCCTCTGCTATTCCTTTTCCAAATTAAAGTGTCCTCTTGTTCACCTGTACCTTTGAAAACTTCCAACAGTTATAAAAGTTCAGCCACTCTAGTAACCTCCCATTCATTTAGAAGTATTCTAAATGTGAAATTCCACCCATGTTGGCTCCAAGTCTCTGCCACTGTTGCTTGAGGTTGTTGCACTAGTCTGAATAGGTCTGGAAATATGTATTTGAAAGGACCATTTCCAATCCAGTCATCATTCCAGATCGTAGCCTTGACACCATTACCAACTTTTATGCTGACATTGCAGATCAACCTTGGCCATAAGGATCTCATGGATTTCCAAACACTTACACCATAAGTGTGGAAATTTCTCTTGTGCACCATTGATCCTCTACCCCACATATCTCCTCGATTACTTGTCTCCAAAGAGCTTGTGCTTCCAGCAGGAATCTCTATAGCCATTTCATTAGTAAGCTCTTATTGTGTTGTCTCAGATTCCTGATTCCAAGTCCACCGTCCTTCTTACTGCTAGTTAAAGTCTTCCATTTGACTAGATGAAAGCATCTCTTCTCCCTCTTTCCTTGCCAGATGAATTTTCTCCTCAAAGTATCAAGTCTTTTTTCAACTTTCATTGGCAAGGGGAATAGGGACATCATATATGTAGGAAGTGAATCCAACACCTTGATAGCACTTCTCCATTTCAAACATACTACTTTGATTCTAAGTGTAACATCTTCATATCATACTATTCCCTAGAACATAGAACCTGGATATCTAAACTTCTTGCATTTAGGCACCACAATTCCATCTAATCCCACCTTAACATCATTCTTCTTATGTTGACTTTTTTTTTTTTTGATGAAATAAGTGGTGTATTAATAACAAAAGCATCCAGTGGATGCACGTATTACAAAACAAAAGAAGATATCAGCTCCTAAGAAGGAAGCAAAAAAATCTATCGTAAGACTAGCTGATAAATTCCATGAATTGGTCAGGGTCATACATAGGGGAGAGTTTAACCCAACAAAAAAGAGTGGACCAAACATCTAGCCTTGAGTAGGTATCTAGCAGTTGAGATGCCATCAAAGCATCTTTGATTCCTTTCTGTCCATAAGCACCACAAAATAGCAGCAGGAACCATAGACCAGATTTTCTTGATGGACTTCTCAACTTTCCATGAACTCCAACTCACAAAAACTTCCTTGACACTGCATGGCATCGTCCAACGCAATCCAAAAAGTGAAAGAAACATGGACCATATGTCTGTTGCAACTGGACAGTGAAGAAATAAATGGTTGATTGTTTCAGAGTTGCTTTGGCACATATGGCATCTGCTAGCAAGCTGAAAACCCCTTCGGATGAGATTGTCATGGGTTAGGCATGCTCCATTTAGGATTATCCAGCAAAAAGCACTGACCTTTGGAGGCATTTTAGTCCTCCAAATTAGTTTCCAGGGCCACTGATCAATCATTTCCTTCCTGCAACTTAAAGTTTGATAACTAACTCTGACTGAGTATGCACCACTCCTACTGCTGCCCCATCTGAGTTTGTCCCTACCTGGCGTAATGGTTGAACTATTGTGAAGGCTGCCAAGAAGTGTTACCAAGTCATCAAACTCCCAGTCATTCAGATTTCTTCTTAAGCTTGGGTTCCATGAGTTAACCTCCCAATTCTGCGCAACTGTAGAGTCTGGGTTAGTAGCAATAGAAAATAGACTTGGATAAGCATCCATCAGAGTTGTATGGCCTAACCACTTATTTTTGCAGAATAAGATATGTTCCCCATTTCCCACCTGAAGGGTTGAATCAATAGTGAAGACATCCCACAGCTTCCTGATACCCTTCCACAGCCCACATCCATAGATAGATCTAACAGTATTGGTACACCAGTGACTTTGACGGCCATACTTAGCTTGAACAACCTCCTTCTAGAGACCAACTCCTTCCTGATTATACCTCCAATGCCATTTCATTAGCATGCTCTTGCTGTGTAAAGCCAAGTCCTTTGCCCCTAGACCTCCAAGTGATTTAGGAAGTCTTACCTTGGCCCATTTGACAAGGTGAAATTTATGGTTCTTGTTGTTGCCTTCCCACAAGAATGAACATCTGAGTTTATCTAGCTGCTTTTGAATTTTGACAGGAATTGGAAAGAGGGACATAAAATAGGGTTGGTATGTTGTCCAACACACTATTTATGAGGGTTAGTCTGCCACCAAGAGAAAGATATTGTTGCTGCCAGGAAGCCAATCTTTTCTCAAATTTTTCAATGACCACATCCCATATCTCAGTTGATCTGTGTCTAGCACCCAATGGGAGGTCTAAGTAGGTGGTAGGGAATGAACCTGTAGTGCAGCACATTACATAAGCCAACATCTCTAGTTCTGGGACCACATTAACAGGGTAAATGACACTTTTTAACATGTTGTGCAGCCCTGACAAAGCTTCTTATGTTGACTAAGCTTGCAGTTTATATATGCAATTTTCTTCTACTTATTTTAAACCCCTTATTCTTTAGAGTGCTCATTTTTCAAGCTTTTGGTGGACACCCTTGCTGGTTTCGTCAATTAGCACAATATCATCGCATGATATTCCCTTTGAATTGTAAAACCTGAATGATAGGTTGAAAACTACACAAATAGTAACCTTAACATGGATTTACTGAAGGAAGAATGTCCAAGCATGAATTTTTGTCTCTCCAGCCACATTAAAGGATGACATGCAATAGTAGACTAGGAATTGGATAAACGGCCGAGCCAAATAAATAAGACACTCCATAACTGACAGTTTTATCATCCTTACATACCGGGAATTATGGTGTATGTGAAGCTGATGACTTGACTTGCCAAGGCCAAGTGTTTAGAAGTAATAGACTTCAAACCTGACACCTGTAAAACTTATCTCAATTAAAAATAGTGATATTGCATCCACCATTGACTAGGGAAATAATGTTAGTAGAGAGAGTAAATTGGGGTAAGATAGTGAGTAAAAATGCACCAAAAAGTCAATTTCAGATCAACAGTAAACTATAAAATATAGCTGCCTTCCAATCTTTGACAATGATTTCAGAAGAATAAACATTTTAATGCCCAAACATCTACCACCGTACATTTTCTGGCAAGTTTCTCACCTCAAAGTGTAACGACCCGGCCGGTCGTTTCGAGTGTTGTAACCCCGTTCTTTACTGCTTATTCTATGCACAATTGTTGATATGTGACTTGCCGGGGTAGTTGGTTTGGTTCCAGGGATATTTCAGAATGAGTTGAAACACTTAGTCTCAAGGTTGGAAACTTAAGCTGAAAAGGTTGACCGGATGTCGACCTATGTATAACTGGCTCTGGAATGGGGTTTTGATGGTTCCGATAGCTACGTTGGGTGATTTTGGACTGAGGAGTGTGCCCGGATAGTGATTTGGAGATCCATAGTTGATTTAGGCTTGAAATAGCGAAAGTTGGAAAATTGGAAGTTTGGGAAATTAATAAGTTTGACCGAGAATTGACGTTGTGGTTACCGGGCTCGAATTTGTTTCCGGAAATTGGAATAGGTACGTTGTGCCATTTATGACTTGTGTGTTAAATTTGAGGTCAATTGGACTTGATTTGATAGGTTTCGGCATCGAATGTAGAAGTTAGGATTTCATAAGTTCATTAGGCTTGAATTGGGGTGCGATTCGTGTTTTTGATTTTGTTTGATGTGATTTGAGGCCTCAACTAAGCTCATATGATGTTTTAGGACTTGTCGGTATGTTTGATTGGGGTCCCGGGGGCCTCGAGTGGATTTCGGATGGTTAATGGAGTGAAATGGGACTTTGAAATTTTGCTGAAGCCTGTTGTTGCTGTGTATTCTGGTTTCCTTCTATGCGATCGCGGATCCGCGATCGCGAAGGCTTATATGGGCAGTTGGGATTTTTGCTCTATGCGTTCGCGAGCAAGAGTCTGCGATAGCATAGGTTGGTCATATGGTTGAATGGGTGTACGGATTTTGTAACTTTCATCGGATTCCGAGACGTGGGCCCGAGGGTTGACTTTATAACTTTTGATTTAGAACTTAGCATTTTTATATGGAATTGATTCCTATAGCTTGACCTGATTGTATCGAATTGTTTGTGGCTAGATTCGAGGCATATGGAGGCCGATTCGCGAGGCATGGGCTTGTTGGAGTAGAGATTTCCGCGGTTTGAGGTAAGTAACACTTCTCAATTTTATAGAAAAATAGAGCACTGACCTAAACTATCCCTGAAACTACATGCTATGTGATTGGTGTTGAGGTGACACGCATGCTAGGTGACGGGCATGTGGGCGTGCACCGTAGTAATTGTGATTCAGTCAATTTCGTGGAACTGTGTAGCTATCTTATCTGAGTATTATTATTGTGCCCTATGTGTTAGAGCACTTGAGTTGTGATTTATGTTACAAATCATGTTTAGGCTATGTGATGGTGCTATTGGGACCCACAGTGGTCGTTCTTTGTTGTTGAGTTATTTGCTTAATTCCAGTTATGTTCTCAGTCCCATTCATCATTGCATATCATATCTCAGTCTATGTTATTATACATTGTCACATCATGTATCATTGATTTGGGCTGCTTAGCATGAGTGTTGTGAGCCCAAGAGACTAGAGAAGATTGATGACTGAGTGAGGCCGAGGGCCTGTTTGTGAGTGATATTTATGGGATCGGGTTGCACGCCGCAGCAGGCTTTATTGATTCATACCATACCATGACTGGCTTATTATAGCGCTTGGGCTTGATCTGCCCCTCCGGAGTCTGCACACACATAGTGTGTGCAGTTACTATTGATTCACGATGGGATCGGGCTGCACGCCGCAGCAGGAAGGGTTGGATCTGTCGTGGGCTGGATCTGCTATGTACAGTGCTTAGTGATTGAGTGTGATGAGTGAGAATTGAGGCATTCAGGTTGAGTACCCATAGAGTGTGAGTACGCGAGGCTTTCATTGTGTTGCATCACATACAATGTGCATATTGGCATGTAGATATAGAGATGTCATATTCTTCATATCATTCAGACTTAAAATATTTTGTCCGTTAAACATGAAAGCATGTCTACATTCATGTACTGTTACCTGCATATTATGAGTTTCTTTGAGATATTATTGTCATATGTTCTTCCGTACTGTTTAATTCTGTACTTGGACCAAATTGTTCGAACTCGTCACTGCTTTCAGTCCAAAGGTTAGATTTGTTACTTATTGAGTTGGTTGTACTCACGCTACACCCTGCACTTCATGTGCAGATCCAGCTGCTTCTGGACACGGTGGTTGTTGATCTTGGAGTTCAGCCGTTCTAAGATTTTCGAGGTAGTTGCCTTGGCGTTCACGGACCTTGACTCTCCTCCCCTATCTCTCAGTTTTACTTATTTTGTTCTACTTTCTTAGATAGTGATCAAACTGTGTTATTGTATAGATGATCATGTACTCAGTGACACCAGGGTTTTTGGGAAATTCTGTATTGAGTTGTGCGTTTTCATCCAGTTTTATGAGACTTTTACTTGAGCTTATTTCCGTATATTTTAAATTTCAAGATGTTGGTACGTGTGAGTTGTCGGCTTGCCTAGTATCATGATAGGCGTCATCACGGCACTTGGGATTTTGGGTCTTGACACAAAGAAACCCCAATTATTCCAACAGTTACAGTCCACAAATATGGAAATAAAAAACCAATCCTCTTCTAGCATTTCATTCACCTCCTTCCTCACCCCATAGTCCAGGGTATTTGAATGATGACTAGTAAAAGGAGGATCAGAACTTAGGGATAAAGAAGGTTAAACTTCTACACTGTGTGGGCTAAAGGCGGGATTCAAATCAAGAACATATTCGGTGGCATGAGCACCCTTGGCCTACTAATCTTTTGTTGAAAAATAAAAATACTATGTAAACAAAAAAAATATCAGCAATAAGCTGGAGAAAATATAATTAAGAAAACCAACACAGACCTGCATCGCTCCAGCGCCCAGGACAAGCTGACAAGTCCTTGTATTGAACAACTTCAGGATTTCGACAACACGGTGAACTAATTCCGAAGATAGGCCCGGCAAACTATTATTCATATCAATATATTCCGACAACATCTTTACCAAAATCAAGCCGCTGAAATTTAACAGGAGAATTGTCATCTTTGAAGGGTGTATTTTAATGTAAAAACAGGAAAAATAGGAAGGACAATCCAGCACTCTTGGAGAAGTCCCATGTAAAAAGCACCAAACAGGATTAAGAAGCCATGCCATGTGATAAGTTTTCTTTTCTGACAAGGGAAAAGAAAGTGCAACATGTCGAGACAACCAAGGAAAATTTACATAAGAAATAGCTTTAAACAAGTAGTTCTAAGTACTTCAGCAACCGATCCACCAACGACAGAGAAGAGAAGGGATTTGAGAGAAAACAACAGTTAGGAAATGAATAAGAAAATCTGAGAGTGCCACCTCTACCAAAAAAGAACAGATGACTTTAACAAGTTAAAAGGAATTACTGACCAGTTCACCATATGATACCCAATGCCTCTGAAGAAAATCAGTTTAAGAGAAGATCTTCCACGCACTCTTGAGTTAGTTTCATTATTCTGAGAAGAATTAGCTTCAAAATCAGCATTAGTACTTTCAGTTTGCAAGCTGAATCATGAAAAACTAACCTGTGCTGTGCTATCTGATGGAACAGAATCAGTGTGCTGTGTATTTAGTGATATCTTTTGAAGTCCAGATTCTGTCATAGGGGAACCATCACTGCTCAGGACCGTCTCGGGGCTGCGTGATGCAATATCAGCTGAAACCTCATCAGCAAGTTCACGG
Organism: Nicotiana paniculata; assembly: GCA_005239505.1. NCBI lineage: Eukaryota > Viridiplantae > Streptophyta > Magnoliopsida > Solanales > Solanaceae > Nicotiana > Nicotiana paniculata. The sequence continues at coordinate 71,725 of MDKI01109851.1, forward strand.
GTCTCAGATTCTGAGCAGAACAGTGATGTGACAATTGACTGAAACTCCTCGGGGACATCAATCTCTGCCCAATTTTCCTGGTCAAGAATGGCCCTCATCTTTGCCATCTGAATCAATCAGCAATACATTTAGTCTGTGAAGGCAAGACGCACTGACACAGATAACGCTCAACTGGTGAACAAACTAACCCTGGATTCGTGTTGGAAATCAATAAAGGCCTTGGCCTGTGATTGCAGTGTTCCACGAATACTATAACCCAATCTTCCGCCAATCTGTAAATATTGGCAAAACAGGGATCGGTACAACTGTAATACAGATACACAACCAGTACGGTATGTATTTACCCAAAAACAGAAACAAAAAACAGAAACAAAAAACAGAGCCTTTCACCTTCCCAGTGGCAGTTATAAATTCTTGAGTGATGTTATATATATTTTGAAACTCCTGCAACCTCAATCTAGGGTGGATAGGAGCACGCACTCCAAGGACCTTTGCCCATCTGCCATGAGCAGCATCACAAGCTGCAAAAACAGCTTCTGCATTCTCTCTCAATACATCAGTTCTGTCAAAGAAAAAATAGTGGGATGAACATCTGGAAATATTTTGAATAAAATTTGAGCAGACCCTATAAATAGAAGCCAACAATTGAAAACAGTCAAAACGAGCATTTCGCCTTTTACAGATTAGAATATGAAACTTTTTTCCACTTATAAAAGTTCTAAAATGCAATTATAGAAACCAGCATTCAAGATTCAAAATCTTGCTATGCAGCCGCTTTAAACCAACCACTTAAAGAACCCAACCAGATAAAGATCTTTTCTAGTCAAGTTAGAAAAAGTAAAACACCTAAAACTCAGCAAAGCCTCTGCTCCTCTAACCCCATGCAAAAAATTGCACCCAGTACAGACAAAGTCTCTCGTCAATCACCTAATATGTTTTTCAGAATAGTCTTGATGTTTTACCAACATGGGCTTGTTAAAAAGTAATGAAAACCGCCTTGCTGCAGAACTTCTAGTACTAAACACTATCTATACCACATCAACTCTGAAGGGAATATTTTACACAATGACACGAAATTTCTGGTAAATAAAGAGAAACCCAAAAGGCAAAAAATTGAAAAAGCAACAGGAATGTGAATAACCTGAAATTTCTCGATAAAGTCGGCGTCATTGTACCATCATTTCCCTTCCCATGAACAGAAGAAGCCTTGGCAGAGTTCCTCTTCGCAGAAAGTTGCAGCAAGGAATTCACCTGATCATCTGTATCATGAGCTGTTTCTGAAGTCGCTGCTCCAAGTGCAATTGCAGCAGCAACTGAGCCAGCAGCATAATGGCCATCAAGATTGCACAAAATCCACTCAATGGCTTTTTTAACTTGGGATGCCTGTGCTAAGTGTGCCTGCATTCACTAAAAGACATAAGCAAGTTATATCATACCAAAATTAGATGGAACAAAGACAGAAATCCTAAGACAATTTTACACAAAGCACTTTTCCAGACAGCTGCAGTAAGGATGGGTAACAAAATATTCAAAACAACCAGGATTCCTGGCCAAATCTATATCCATTTGGTTATGTATGCAACATTTCCCATGGAATATATGTTCTATCTTCAGTTCTGGTGCTTAGCAAAAACTCTACTTTTGCAGCTCTGACACTGGTGGAGAGTTTGTGGACAGTCATGATAGTGATAGATGAAAACAGTAAATACTGACACCCTGGCCAGTAGGTACCATTGAAGTAGTAAATGACTGGTGTCTTTAACGGCAATACATTTGGCTTCTCATCTTTAGTTTAAAACGTTTTATTTCGTTCAACATTTCACAACAAACTGAACATCTTTTTTTTTGTCGGTGACAAACTAAACACCTTTTAATAGAAAAATATTAGTGCCCCATCAAATATCCTTCGATAGTGATTAGTTTGGAAGAGATGACCGGCACCATGTGTGTGCTGGATATATACAACACAGAGGGGCAAAAAGCAGTTCCTTTACCATTTCTATAATGAACAAGAGGAAATGTAACATAGCATCTACCACCAAATGAATCTTCAACAGAGAACCAACAAAGATAATATTGAATTTGTTGAGGTACACATTACCTGCACTATCAGGAAAACAGCCCTCAAAAGATGAACAAAACTTTCAGGCGACAGGCTTCTCAATCTACTGGCAAGGGATGAGCTTCCACCTGTGTCAGCATATACGTGATATCAGAAATCATAGCATGAAATCCGCCAGCCCATCCTTTTGCATGAACGATGAATTGCATCACCAATTCATTTGCATCTGAAGCACTTTCTTATGAAAATGAGATGAACTTAATGATGTAAACCCACCATCAGCATCAACTGCTCGCTCTCCTGCAACAAAATCTGAATCCATAGGTTGGGCACCAAGCACCCGTAGCAGTTCTTCAACTGCCATCTTAATGGCAGTTTTCATATCCGACGTAAGAGTGTCACGATATATTCTCAATACCGCAGGGAGTTTTGCCTGGATCTCGAAAGTGAACCATGAGCAGATGTTTCAGTACAAACATCAAGTAACTTCCAAACACTCAGAAAAATGTTCACAGAAACAATATCCATAGACTTTACAGCTATAAAACAACCCAGAATAGAGTTTGTTTCGTTTGCATAATTTGCAGCTGGATGGGACCGATGTTTAGTCAATCTTCCACCTACATTATTCTCTTCTAAACTAAAGGATATAAATAATAATCAAGCCTATCTTCAGCATCACCTGTTTCCACATAATAGATCTCCTCTTGGCCCCATATACTCTATTTAGCATTGTAGCACTGCCATAAGTGATTAAACCATGGCGAGCTCATTACATCAAATCTTATACACTCAAAACTGAAGAATTTGGAATAAAATCAGTGCCAAGCCAAATTTTCTTGACAAGATATTGCTCGATTAGATAATTAAACATGTAGGCTCGATAATTCAGCTCTTGAAATCATTCAATTTTTTATTTACACTTTAGAGTATAATCCCATCCAAAGCTACATGTATTTAGCTCGAATAGTTTTGTTCAGCTAACTATAAGAAAGAGTGATTCTGCATCTTTTCGTAGGTGTGTTGTTTTGTTTACTTGACAGGGGGCATGATCATGATCATGATATGGCATTAGGCAATCATTATTTACTACCCAAAGAAAATCATTATACCACCAACATTTTACAATACAGGTGTGTAACAATTGTTACTCAGTAGCAAAAGAGAGATACTCACGGTTCTAAGTAACCCAATAACAAAAGGAAGTAGCCGGTCTCGCAAATTGGAGGTTTCTTCTTCATCCAATTTAACCTGCAATACATCAATGTCAATGTTCAGATGATTGGTCACCGAGTTGCACGATGACTAACCACAAAGATATTGACACTACGCATGCACATGACAAAATGCACTTCATAGACACAATGAACTAAAGGGTGATATGAAAGGTAGGGCAAAGAAATTCCCCCAACAATTAGAACACTGAGCAACAGAAAATACATAAATAACATTTAGAATCAAGCATGGAACTTATTACCATATCAGCAGAAAAGTATATACTGCAAGGTCAACCAGAAGAAGATACAACTGAAAGATTCAGACACTTATATCACCTGTTATCTTCCTAGACCTACAAAACCCATGAACCTAATAGGACAGATAACACTAGCAGGAGAACTTCCACACCAGACAAGTGCCACAAGTCACGTCTATGCAAAACAGATAGCAGAGATTATTTGTTACTTTAATGTTTTTCACAAGACAATATGGTGGTACAACTCAGAGCATTACTTAAGTGTATTAAACCACGAGCCTTTGATGATAAGCAGGTTATCAGGCATTGAAGCTGCTATCTTATTTTAAGCTTTAGAGATGTCATCCTTAGTTACTGATGACCTACCCACCTTCCTCCACGTAAATGGAAATGGCCTACTTCAAGCAGTACAAGCCTCTTATCCCCTTCTGCCCTAATTGATAGCTCCTTTTTTTCTTTTGTTTCAGGAAGGGAATTGAAGTCGAAAATAAGCATTAGTTGGAAAGATCCAGCAGATGGAAGGTAACTGAACTCATCAAAAAGAAAGGAATTTTGCAGTAAAGGGGAATGACTGAAGTTGGTGTTGGTAAAGACAACTAGGGAACTACTACTTTTAGTTTTTATAACAGTGGTGATCGTGGTAGCTTGCGTGCACCTCGACAAATAAGGAATTATCTCAGGTTTTGATGGCTGTATTCCTATACATTCCTTTGCAAATCATAGTTTTGTAGGCGTCATAAGGTTAAAATAGGGTTTTCACCTGTTACAGTGGACAAGGGCTTTATAAAAGACATTTTGAAAATATAGTTTATACCGAGAATAAATTAGAAAAAACTACCAGCTACCTATGCGAAACTACACACATACCTTCACTTTCTTTCTTTCTTTTTCTGTTTCTGATAATCATATACATTCCTTCACATTTCAAGGGCTTGCAAAGTTACTTGCCACTTGGTAAATTCAAGTAAACCTTTTCAAGAAAACCTCCTACTGCTAATAGAAAGAGAATACCAAAGTACCAGTACTCAAAAAAAACTTCTAAAATTTTAAACTCAAAATTGTGTTCCAATCATCATTTTTCAACCGGAGATATACAGTTCTAAAACTGCTTTTCATCTAAACTGTCTAGGGCCACTATCTTCTACCAGAAGTGCAGAAAGTTTCTCAATTTGACAGGTATTATCTAAGACCAAGTACATCAATATACAAGTATAGAAAAAATGCTTACTTCATGGCCTTCTCCATTCATGGAAATTGTCGCCCGCGCTTTCAATTCTGATGTAATTGAAGCATCCAGGTCGCCAGTTTCGTGTATAGATATACACATAAATTCTGCTGAAAGAATGCTACAAGAATGGATGTGGTAAGTAACAATACCAATATATACTAAAGTTTACTTTGAAAAAAGAGTGGTAGTATAGATCCTTGGTTCGAAAGATGTATTAAGCAAATACAAAATGCTGGAACATTGTTTAAGTAGAATGATAATATTTTGATCGAAAAACGTGGAAATAGAACTTGCAGTCAATAGAGTGGAATAAACTACCAACAAGCTCGTGCACTGGATGGCTATGCCCTAAAATAGGTATCTTAGGTGATCAGATAAATCTTACATGTTACCAGTTGCGTGAATTATATACACACAAACTCAAAAATGAAAACAGAAACATAAGTTCAATTACTTATTTTTCTATACCAGAAAGATTTATTGATGGAAAATGGTTTGTACCCCTGTATAAAACTCAAGCAGTACAAAATAAGTAGCATACGAAAAAATCAACCACGAAACCCAAACAACCATCCATGCAAACTGGAAGGCTTGGTTACTCCTTGCGCAATACGCAAAAAGGAAATTTTGGTTGTTCCTTTGCACAAAGAAAGCGAAAAAACAACTAGTTTGGTCACTCCATAATACACCTGAGATAATAGTTTGTTCTGGTTGCTATCATGGATCCAACTAAGTCAGAAACAGATATTACTAGCAAAACCGCTAAAGATATTAGCAAACATAAGCCATCACGTTTTGCTACAGCAAATGGAAACTATGCTAAAGCTTTAATTCAGTTAGCATTATCAAAACTCAAACATCTTAAACGCAATATCATTCTTGCAATAATGTGAGTGAACCTAAAATCCAATCTGAATAGTCTAACCTGTTAATGGAATCAATTGAAGCGGCTAACTGGTCTCGCACGTGACGGAAACAATGTAGACCAGCTAATTCATCTCCATCCTGTTAAGCATAGATTAAGCATTGACACTGCAGTAAGTACAATGGTCATAACAGCTTCATTTTCTAGACTTTTGCAACAGACAATCCACATAGTTGTACGAAATATTTTCATTGAAGCCATCAAGCCAAGAATAAAAATTGAAGCATATTAAACAACTATCTATTTATCCTAAAGAAAAAAATAGTACCCAACTAAATCACAAAGAAGTTCGATATATTCCAACCTCAAGTTACAGAAGAAGGATGGTGACACGTTTAGCCTCGATGAACACAGAGGTTGATCAAGGTAAAAACTAGTCAGGTGGTGTTAAACGGCTAGAAGGAACTAAAAATGAAAATATGAGCAGAGAAATTATAGGACTTTTATAACATACCAATAAATTTTGTAAATCATCTACAACATCTAAAGCTCCAGCACAATCTGCAGATGCAACAAGCTGTATAGAATATGTGAATATGTGTCAGATCAATACAATTCAATAACCAGAGACTTGTCAATATTAGGATAAAATATGAAAAATCAATAATTGCAGTAAGAAAATTAAGTTCCTCATGATTATCTAGGCAGATTACATCTCTGTGGACCCAGATACCCGACATACACAGTACCTACTACCAATCACTGACGACACACTAGTGTTTTGTGATGCGGAAAGGGCTCTGTTGGAGTATCTAAGACCACTTTTGACTGTTCCAACTGGAGTCGGGTTTAAAGATCAATCTCAGAACATTTGAGATCATTCCAGTTGGTGAGGTGGAAAATATTTGAGGTCTTAGCACATGTGTTAAAGACCTTTTTACTTTATTGTTCTTCCATTTACAAGTCACCTTTGCTCCGCCCTTCCAATTATTATTGACTGATCAAGCATTTAAATATAATCGTCCAAGGGATGATCACCCATTTGGTGCTTATCAATGTATTATCATTCTACCCAGCTTCTCAAAAGAATTGTATTGATTAAGCTAAGAAATAGGGTACTAAGTAGGCAATATTCCTCTTGATCGTAAAATGAAAGAACAAAGATTTTGTATAGTCTTATATACTATTGTGGAAAGGATATCAAAATGAACTAAATGTGTCTGCCTAAATACTCTAATAGGGTCATTTCATCCAGAAAAAAAATACTCTAAATAGGGCCACGGTTCAATAATTACAAGATTTTATGTAAAAATCCCATCTTTTTTATGTTAGCTCTCTTCCATATATTACTTAATCTACTTTCTCGTCCTAAGTACATTTAATTCCAAAAATAGCAGACTAGACTGAAGTTATCACCATCATAAGAATTCAAATTGCCACAAGACTCCTTAACTTTTCTACCAGGTGGTTATTGAAAAACCAGACCTAATAACTTGCTTGCTGTGATTACACCATCATCTCAGCTTTTCAGGATCCCGTAGTATTTTTTATAACAAAGCAAAACAAAGATTTGTTAAATACCTATTTCTATCAGCGTCGTATAACCAGCTAATTTTGTCACAAAGCATGAGTTGCAACAACTTCACTCTAACCTTCTGCTGTATTTGGGTCTATTCACATTCCTTACTTAATTCATAGTAATTCCAACTAATGTTCCCCAAGTTCTTATATCATTTAGTTCACAGCATTTAGACAAGAAACCATCATAACTACATAATAATGGGAAAAAATATTAAGTATCATACATACCAACTTGAGAGTTGATAGAGCTTGATCAACATATAGTGTAAGCTTCAACTTGTCCTGTAGCGAAATCAATTCGCTCCTCCGTACATTCAACTCCTGTACCTTTCTAGCAGACCCCACCAAATTGCCATCCAAGAGCCTTATAGTCTCCTTTAATTCTCTTATCCTATCACACCCTTCAATAATCTTGGAATTCAAATCCTCTAACTGTCCTTGGGCCTCGAAAAAAGAACTAGAACGCAATGAAATCTCCCTCACCAAGTGCAATTCCACTACATCCAAATACTGTGACAGCTTCTCCTGCATAACCGAATTTTCAGCAATAGTCCTAAACGGGCAGGCAGCTTTAAACGTAGCACCATCCTCTAACTCAAAATCCTCTTTAAAGTATAGCGCGGGAACTTCCTTTAAGCAAGCAACGAGAGCATTTTGGTCATTTTGATCGTCGAGGGACTCCAATCTCGTGTGCTGTTGAATGTCGTGGAAACGGGCGTACGGGTCAGAAATTGGTGAGAGGTATGATTGAAAGTCGGGCTGCCGGATATTGGATCCGGGTTTGGGTATGGTGGATAGAGGGAGGAAGTCGGGTGTAGGAAGAGAAGGTGACGTGGACCACCACCAAAACCCGTCGGATTTTCCGGCATGTGGGTTGTTAAGAATTGAAGCTAAACATTGGGTATTATGGTTGCTGCTGCTGCTGGTATCGGAATTTGATTTGGTTAAGAATGGAGTATTACTGGTGAGCTTAGTAGGACTGGTTCCGAACCTTCCCGAAGAACGGGAAGGCTGTGAATCCATTATTATTTCTCTCTAAAGAAGAAGATCTCCGGACCATATGTGTGTGTGTAATTGTAGTGTGAAAGTGTGTGGTGATACTCTAAAGAGAGAAACAGGCGAAGAGAATTAGGAGTTGTGTTGAGGCCAAAGGTGAGAGAGATGGATGTGGATCTTGCGCTCTCTGCGAGATGACTCAGAAGGAAAGTGCAAAAAGCAAAGGGGGAACGAGAAAGTGAGAAACCGGATTCCCAATTAAAATAAAGATACATAAGTCGTTAGCTGTCGAGATTTAAACTCGCTAGCGATTTATCAATCGCATTAGTCATGGATATGGCATTCAATTATTGCGCAATTATACGTGACATTTACCTATTTACCGTGTTAACTATTATGATTTATAAGTCTCATTCGGTATTGTATTCAATAATTGCAATTTATAACTGTATCTTGATTGAGATTTATAAGCAGCCTTCATCTTGCTATTTGTAAGGCGCATTCCTCTGTTTTAATTTATACATTTATAATTGTGATTTATAATTCATATTTTGCGAGCTCGATTTATAACTTGCATTTAATCATTATAATTTATAAGCCCGTCTTCAATCATTATAATTTATAAGCCGCATTCACTAACTGTGATGCGTAAGCCCTATGCACTAAATTCAATTTATTAGTCAGCATTACTACAAGTCACATTTAACAAATCCTGGTTTTCAAGTCACATTTGGTAAATGGAGTTTACAAGTTCAATTAAGAAATGTTATTTACAAGTCGGTACCAAATGCATTTTTAAATCCCGTTTATTACAAGTCAATATGTACTAACTGCGATTTACAAGCAAATATATGTTGCCTTAACTCTTCAAGGCTCTTCACATTTATATTTAGTGATCAAAAGGTGACAAATATTTTGGTGTCATAAGTTGTTTGGTATATAAATAAACTACACAAGGACCCGTAAAACGGTATAGTTGAATTTGTAACATAGTTTATAGACAAGTGAATCGATTTAATCCCAAAATAATAAATAAATTAAATTAAATGCAAGACTTAGCGTTGAAATAGAAATAAGACAGCAAATAGCTTTGCACGGGACCGGAGCTTTCGAAGGAAGTTATAAGAATATCAATAGACATGAAATAAAGTATTATTGAGCTTAGAATAATGCGTAGTATAAGTTTGTCCGAAAATTCATTCCTCACAATGGTTGTTAAAGTCACTATTTATAGTCGCACCTAGGGAACAAGGTCTTAGGATCAAGCCCCTCTTAAATGACAATTATGGGGCCATTGATGAATGTGTAACGGCAAGCTATGAATACCAAAATTCTCTATAACGGATTGTGTATTTAATACTGAAGAATATTCTTCATTGAATGCCATCGGGCTTCGTTAGCAATATTCCCTCTGGGGTCTACCTAGTGTCAACTAAAGATGTTGTTCCTGGTCTTGGTTTCCACTTGCCTCTTTCCATCTGTCTCCGGTTTCACGTGTCGCTTTATTATTCGAGTATTTAATACGAACCAATTTTACCCTATACAAATAGTTCCCCTGCTTTCTGGTGGCACATCTTTGTGTCATCGGGAAGTTGGTGAAGATACCTTTCTTGGCGAAAAATTTCTTGATCCCTTCTGAAAAGTTCTTGACGCTTGATTAGACGTACGTCTCTCCACGTTTAATGCCCCGAACACGCGTCACTCTGCGATTTAGCAATACTTTCACCGGTTCTCGAGGTAATCATGACCACGATTTTAGCCACCTATTCCTTTACTTATACGCCTCATTCTTCTGCTTTTACACTTCACAGTTTTTCAAACTCTCTCAAGTTCTCTGCATTCAACTCTTTCCTGCCTTCGCTCTTCTTTAATCTTCTCCTCCAAATAACTCTTATTACCTTCTATTAACTATGGATTCCTCCTCCAAGGACTCAAGTTCTCCAAAATAACAAAGAAAGCACCGATGATATTGCACCTCCTATTGTGAGCACCATCATTCCCAAAAGACTCAGCACAACCAAGGACTTTGAAGAGAAGTTTTCTTCTACAAGCTCTCGTACATAGGTTGTTGGCGTGTACCTTTCTTCCATCCATCCTTTTAGCATCCCTATTGTGAAGGAGGATTGTGGTTGCCATGACCCGAAGATCATCGCTCCCGTTTTGGTGGAGCGAGTAACCTTTCCTAAGAAGGGTTTTACGTATGTTTACACGTACCCTTTTACTTTGGTCCCATTCTCATTGAGCAGGGGACTTGACCCCGTGATCTTGGAGTTTTGTCGTCGGTATCAAGTCTTCTTGGCCCAAGTAGTCCCTTATGTGTGGCGGATGGTAACCTGTCTACAACAGTTGTTCCATGAGACAGGGAAAGATCTCACATTGGCTCGCTTGATGAACCTTTACTCCCCTAAGATTTTCCGTGGGGGAGTAAAAAACTTTAGCAAATGTGGCCACCATGATTTTCACACCAACATGGATGATGACAAGGATCGTAGATGGATGGAGCGGTTCGTTGTTGTTTCCACCAAGGATATCATCCTAGCCACAACTCCATCTTTTCCAAAGTCATGGACTCGTACACTTAAGTTCAACGTTTGTCTTTTCTCTGATGAAGGTTGTTTCATGTTGTTACTGATCCTTCTCTTTTCATTATTTCTGCAACTCGGTGGACACCACCAAGGTTAAAGGCTTGGACCATTCATGAGTCCAGAAGATTCTGGATATTACCACGCATGAGACCCGCAGGCGGAAAGAACTGGCCTCGAAATACAGGTGGAAGGCCAAAAATCATGGAAGTTGATTCGCGAAAGTAATCTTGTCTTTATCTCATTTGTGTGTATAAGTTATCGGTTGCAGCAGAGCGAGCAGGAAGCGATGGCCCTTAGCCAAGAAGCCTCCCAGTTAAATGTACAATTTCAAGAAGCCAGGGCTAAATGGTCTGAGGTCCAAAATGGTATTCTTGTAGCTGCCGAGCACGAGGCTGCCTCTACCTAGAGACTGAATAATTAGGAGGCAGCCTTGAACTCCAAAGCTGAAGAGGTTGTTGCTGCTGAGGAGAAGCGTGCCCAGATGGAGGAGAAGTATAATAGGGCCACAAAACACAATAAGGTTCATATCTCTACTATTTGTGACCTTAATCTCAACCTTAGGGCCACATATCCGAGCGCCATAGCCTTTCGACGGAGGTTGATCAGCTTAAATCAGAGCTCCATCCCCGAGCTGGTTCCCTCACTATGGAGAAAACACATTCTATGTATAGCATGATGAGAAAAATCTTGGAAGAGGCTAAATCGGGCTTCATCGATTTTGATGTCAAGATCACCAAGACCCGTGAGTTGGAATCAACCGCTCAAAGGTGCCTCCCTGTTCGACCCACTATTCTAGTTCCGATTCCGGTTCCAGTTTCGATTTCTAGTTCTCAGGAATTGAGGAGGAACTTGAGTGGGATGATGATGAAGACCAAGATCTCGAGCCGGCGACAAATCGGCCTACTTCTCCTTGGGGCGTATCCGCTTCTCTTCCCCCAAGTTCTAGAGACGCAGTAGTTTAATTTTTTGATTTATTTTTCCCTTGTTGTTTTCTTTTCATACTTTTGTATTTGTGTTGCTTGGAACATTTATTATATAAACGTGCTTTTTGTTTAAGCATTGCAAAAATTTTAATTTTTGCATCGAATTATGCAAGGGTTCGAGCTGCATTTTTCCCCGATAACATTTGGGTTCCAGGCATACATTCTTCCGGAATCAAGCCTTTACTGTAAGGGTTTCATATGAGAGGACCCCTTACATTTATGGTGCTCTTGAAGAGGACGTCGCCTATTCATTCCGGCACTGCATTTGAAATATTTGATTAACTTTCAAATGATAAAATTAATTCATCATTTGGACATGAAACAAGATAATGAAAGTCTTTACTTTATTCCTCACATTTTCAAAAGTACATAAGCATACGTTGTGCTGAAAAAATTGCCATCACTTGTGGCTAATTTGTACAACTTATTTCTACGGGGCCGACCGCACAGTTCCCAGTCCCGATGATATATTCTTGTTCCCGAATTTTGTAGTCCCGGTTTCTATGGAAATTAGGTTGCCATATTCTCATATCGTTCCCCCCACTAGCATTCTAATGCGAAGAATGTGAATTGGAACACTGGAAGTCTTGCTCCTTTGAAGATTCCACTAGTGACAGTTAGATAATCTTTGGTCCAATAGCAAGCTTCATATCCCATTACGAACTTTGATATCGAGCCAAATATCATCTAACCACCCCGAGTGGCTTGTGGTGAAGGGGCACACGTGAATGGTCGGGTAGCTTTTGGTCCGATAGTAAGATTCGTTTCCCTTTAGGAACTTTGCTATCGAGACAAAGACTATCTAACCATCCCGTAATATTTTGTTGTTTCCATGCCTTGTCGTTTAAAGGTCTTATTTTTGTTGATGGCGTTTCCTTCTTTGTATGCTTTCCATTGTTGTCTCATTAGAAACCTTGTCAGAAAAACCCAATTGGGACAAAAACTAGACGAAGGAAAAAAAATGTAGCACATACTTTCAGTATAGGCACTACTCGTCAGCAATAATACCTTTTGAGGTGTACCACATTCCAGTTGCTCGACAATGTTACTCTGTCTTGATTTTCTAGTTCATATGATCATTTCCTTGTGACAGCTGAAACCCGGTAGGGGCCTTCCTACATCAGACCCAACTTCCATGCATTGAGCTATCAGGTGTTTTGAGTCACTTTTCTTATAACCAAGTCTCCCACTTTGAAATAATGCTAATTGGTTCTTAGGTTATAGTATTTTTACATTCTTTGTTTCTGGGCCACCATGCTTATATGCACCAAGTCATTGCGTTCGTCAAGCAGCTCCTATCTAACCAGCAACGCTTTGTTGTTTGCATATTTGTCCACCTGGAAGTATCTCATGGTAGAATCTTCTACTTCCACCGGGATCGGGGCTTCTGCTCTGTATACGAGAGAAAAAAAGTGTCTTTCTCGTGCTTGATTTGGCCGTCGTTTGGTATGCCCATGGCTCTCCTGGTAACACTTCGAGTCATTTGCCTTTGGCTGCTTCCAATCTCTTTTTGAGATTTTGAATAATCACCTAATTTTTTGATTTCGCTTGGCCGTTTGCGCTCAGGTGGTATGGCGAAGATGTGATTCTTTTGATTTTCAAGTATTCTAGGAATTTTGTGACCTTGGTGTCAATTAGTTGTGGCATGTTGTCGCAGGCTATTTCCTTTGGTATTCCGAACCTGCAAATTATGTTCTCCCACATAAAATCGACCACTTCGTGCTCATTGACTTTTTGGTAAGGACCCGCTTCAACCCACTTAGAGAAGTAATAAGTTAAAATCAAAAAAAATCTTACCTTACCGGGAGTCGGCGGTAACGGACCGACTATGTCCATCCCCCATTTCATGAATGACCAAGGTGACAATACCAAATGCAATAGTTCTGGCGGTTGATGCACATCGGCGCGTGGCGTTGACACTTGACGTATTTCTAAACAAATGCCTTAGCGTCTTGTTCCATATGAGGCCGGTAATACCCTGCCCTAATTATCTTTAACTTCAGTCGAGTGATTTATGCATATTCCTTCCTAAACTTCTCTCATGAAGTAATTAGCCTCGGAGGCTCTTAAACATCGGTCCAACGAGCCTTCGAAAGACTTTCTATACACTGGCCTCCCCAAAAGCTGTAAAAAGCTGCTTTGATGTGGAGTGCCTGGGATGCCTTTGGATCTTTGGGTAGTTTGTCGTGCTCAAGATAGTCGATGATCTTATTTCTCCAGTCCCGGACCATATTAGTCGCATTTACTTCATAATAACCGTTCACATCCAATACTGAATGCATGAGTTGTACGACCATACCATAGTTTGATCCCTTTATTTCCGTGGACGAGCCCAGATTGGCCAGTGCATATCTTTCTGTGTTTTTCTTCTCTTAGGATGTGGATGATTGACAATTCCCTGAACCGTGCGAGCGGAGTCTGGACTTTCACTTCATATTGCTGCATGCGTTCCTTTGTGGTGTCCAAGATATCGTATACCCGATTTACTACCAATTAGGAATCATATTTGATTTCAATGACCTCAGAGTCTAGTCTCCGGGCCAGTTCAAGTCCTTTGTCTTTACGGACTAAAATGACACTTACCGCTACCTCCGAGACCGCTAAGTAAATTAGAAATTGTTCGCCTTCCTCTAGTTTTGATAGTAACAGAGGGCTCAATAAATACCTTTTCAAATCTTTCAAGGTCTGTTGGCATTTCGACGTCCATTCGAAGTTGTTCTTCTTTTTCAGAAGTGATGGCCTTTTTCTGAAGATCGGGAAATGAACCTGCTTAAAGCAACCAATTTTCCAGTTAACTTCTGAACCTCCTTCACATTTGATAGTTGGCCGTGAATGTCCTCTATGGCTTTAATTTTATCAGGATTGACTTCAATCCCCTTATATGACACTAGGAAACCCAATAACTTACCGGAGCTGACTCCGAGTGCGCACTTTTTGGGGTTAAGCTTCATCTTGTGCTTTCTTAGGATATCAAAGGTTTCTTCGAGGTGCTTCAGATGATTGCCTGCATTCAAAGACTTAACCAACATATAATCTATGTAAACTTTCATTGTTTTCCTTATTTGATTTTCGAACATTTTGTTCACAAGCCTCTGGTAAGTGGCTCCGGCGTTCTTAAGCCCGAAAGGCAACACATTGTAGCAATATGTGCCAAAGTTCGTTTTGAACGAAGTTTTTTCCTGATCCTCCGGTTCATTTTGATTGGGTTGTACCTGGAATAGGCTTCGAGGAAACTCATGTCCAGCCGTGACATCAATCATTTGATCAATGTTTAGCATTGGGAATGAGTCTTTTAGGCACGCCTTATTCATATCCTTATAATCTACACACATACGAAATTTATTATACTTTTTTGAACTACTACTACGTTAGCTAGCTAGTCGGGATACTTTACCTCCCGGATTGAACCGATATCAAGAAATCGAGTTACCTCTTCTTTGACAAACCTGTTTCTGACCTCGGCAATAAGGCGTTTCTTTTTCCTTACCGGAGGGATGTTGGGATCCAGGCTTAACTTGTGCACAACCACCTCTAGCGGAATACACGTCATGTCCGCATGCGACCATGCAAAACAATCAACATTAAATTTAAGAAATTCTATAAATCTTGACCAGAGCTCGGGGTTTAATCATGTCGCCAAGTGGAACTTCCTCTCTATGAACTTCTCGAACAATGCAACTTGTTCGAGTCCTTCCGTTGTGGATTGGTTGCATCCATTTCTTCTGGTACCTGGAAATATTTTGGTACCTAATAGGATTCCGATGAATCTTTCCCTTTGCTAACTTTGTTTAGATCAGGAGCATGTGTTGGTTCCTGTAATTTCTATGCCGCATGTTCCTTCCCTTTACTACAGTAAACCAAGATCACGTTCATCTCCCTTGTCGGCAGTTGATCTCCTCTTATTTGTTTATTTCCCTCAGGAGTTGGGAATTTCTGAAGTTGATGGTACGTTGATGGCACAACCTTCATCTCGCGTAGCCATGTTCTTCCAAAATAATGTTGTAGCCTATGTCGCCATCTAATACTTCAAATAGGGTCATTTTCATGACCTCTTCGACGTTTGTGGGCAGCAAGATTTCCCCTCGGGTTGTCACCCTTGCTAAGTTGAACCTAGCGAGGAGATTTGTGGCCGCAATGATGCTTCCAGTTAGCTTGGCTTATTCCGACACTCTCCATCAGATAATATTGGCTGAATGCTCTGGGTCCACCAAAACACATCTAATTTTAAAATCTAAAACATTAAGGGAAATTACCAGGGCATTGTTGTGTGGTAGTAGGAGTCCATCGGTGTCGAAATCATCCTTCAACTTTTCCTTATTCTTCTCTCGGTCCCGACTCTCGGTTGATGCCGGAAAACCAAGCTGGCCATCCTCTATTCTTATATTTGATTCGTAGCAGTTGTGGACATCTGCAATTGTTGTTGCCTAGAACTCGAGCGAACTTTTTTTCCAGTTTTCGAGAAGCGTCTAAGCTCCTCAGGTTCATCCCCTTAGTAAATGCCTCAGCCGCCCATTCACTTGGCATGACTGGTAGCAACATCCTTTCTTCTGAAATCTGGTCACGAACTCTCATAGCAATTCGGACTCTCCTTGCACAATTCTGAATATATCGGCCTTTCGGCCCTGTACCTTCATGGCCCCGACATGGGCCTTGATAAAAGAATCTGCGAACACCTCAAAGGAATCTATTGAGTGCTCAGGTAGAAGTGAATACCATGACAGGGCCCCTTTGTGAGGGTCTCCCCGAACTTCTTCATCAAGTCTGACTCAATCTCATGCGGAGCTAAGTCGTTTCCTTTCACCGTTGTTGTGTAGGTGGTAATGTGCTCCTGAGGATATGAATTCCCATCATATTTTGGCACGTCTAGCATTTTGAACCACTTCAGATTAACTCCGGTGTCGTGCTCGGTTTGAACGACAGTTGGGTATATTTCTTTAAGTCCGGCTTTTTCAACACCGGCGGCGCACCCAAGATCAGAGTTTCCGAAGACAGTAATAAGATTACCAATAGACATGAAATAGTGTATTATTAAGCTTATATTAATGTGTAGTGTAAATTTGTCCGAAAATTCATCCCTGATCTCGTCCAAGTCATACCTCAACGCGAGGTTATGAAACGACCGATTGCAATAATAATACCCAACAAGGAATCGGGATCGAATCCATAGGGAGCTGAGATGGGATTAGTGGTATATATTTGGATAAAGAACCTGAAGTATCTTGGTTGCACTTCCACAAATGTGGTTTTATTTTTACTTCTAAAATTACGCTAACGTTTGCAATTCTAAGGTATAAAACTCGAGAATATTATTTTCTTTGTTGTTTTCAAATAATGTAAGGCCTAGGGCTATGACCGTTACTTAGGTGTTCGCCTAAAGGGTTGTAAGCTTTAAAGCGTGTTTTGTTAGTCGGGGTGCATTATAACTATCAACACACAATTACCCACTCAATACCTCTCAGTAAGAGAGTGGTTTTTCCTAATTTGGCTTTCTCAAGTCCAAATGGGTATTGAATAAAACAGTTGATAAAATGCTCAAGTCCGGTTTTACTATATCTAGGTTTAACTCTTTAATTGGGACTATCAATTTCTTTATTTCATCCCAAATTCTTGTTAGCCAAGTTTTCCTAAACTAGTCTCTCTTTCTCAAGTAAAGACCAAGTGGATTAGGCCTGAACTAATGTTTGCAACCATTGATTCTACAATCAAAGCAATAAGAAGGCTAAATAATAAACACCCAACCATAAACATTCCCTAAATCAAACACCCATTAGGTTCACACACTAGGGTTGGGTCACAACCCTAGCTAAAAATCTAGCTACTCATAGTGGGTAAAGAAGAAAAGATGATAAAACTCATAGTGCAAGATTAAAAGATCAAAATCCAATGTTAAATCACTAATATAAGCTAAAGTTGCCTAAAGGGGTAAAGAAAAACAGCTACAGACTTTTCAATATTCAAAACTTGACCTAATTTCATGAAAGAAGTCTATTTATACAAAGTTGAAATTTTCGAACAAAAATGCTCTTTCGGAGGTTCTGCGGCCGCAAAATTCTGTGTGCGGCCCGTACGTCTCTTCAGATCTTGACAGGAGTTGATTCTGCAGCCGCACAATTTTGGATTGCGGCCATATCGCTTAAGTTCTTCGGTCTGTACGATTCTGGGTATGGGCGCACTAGGCTCTTCTGGGGACCACACATTTCCTGAGTGCGGTCGCATAGTTGATTTCTGCGGCCGCATAATTATAGTGCGGTCCACACTTCGTTTTGAGCTTGAAATTGATCTCTCTAAACTTTGGCTTCTGCGACAGCACAACTATTGTGCGGTCCACACTTTGCATTGGAGCTCTGCTATTTTTCCTTCGCAATCTGTGGTCGCAGATAGAATTATGCGGTCCGCACTTGAGCTTGTGTGCCTGGTTTTTTTCCTTGTTCAAATCACTCCTTCTTGAGTTGGATTCCATCGTAGTGGCTAATTTTCCAATACTCCTGCAAGTAAGCACATTTCATCAATTTTCGGGAATACCTTTAAACATTTTTGGATTAAAACGAAAGCCAAAAGACGCTAATAAGTAGTCAAAATCCCCACTTATAAACTCTCCCAAACTTAATCTTTTGCTTGTCCTCAAGCAAATAAGGCAATTCCCACCTCCACAAGATAAGAACTATTCCAGCTAATCTACAGTGAATCAAACACACATCAATTAGGACCAACAATTAACCACATACTTATGAATTATCAACAAGGCAATGATTTAAAGTTTTAAGCACCAATAATTCTAATGTGGCACTTGAGCATCAAGAGTTGACTTTACTCATCAACGAAGTTCGCTCTTTCATGTTGGTCATTGTGGATCCCAAACTCCTCCTCTTCTACTCTTCGTTAGCATATCTCACTTAAGAATGTAGCACTCAATTCAAGGGTTTGTGAAAAGTTCGCTCATCTCGCTCAAAGGAATGTCACAAGTACGACTCTGAGTACCATATGTTTTCCCCTCATGTAAATCACCACTAATGTAAGTTCACACAGCTTGAAATCACGTAGAGTTTTTTCGAAATGTAATGAAGGCTTTTTGAATAGGGGAGGACATGTTGGAGTAGAACGAGTTCATCTTTCCTTAAGCACTCCATTTTCTCTTTTTGGCTCATGCTTTGTCGACTTTTTGAGGCATTTTCTTTTTCCTTAGGGGAACTAGAGAGACTTGACATCATTCTTTCTTGGTCATGATATTCATTTTTATCTTTTTTTGTTTTCTCCATGCTTTGCCATTTTGCTTTTCTTTGAATTCCTTCAACTCTCCAGTATATTCACTTTTTTTTTGCATTTTTCTTTTGTTCTTTCTTTCTTTTTCTTTGCCTTTCCTTTTCTTCATTTCTTTTTTCTTTTTGTGCCTTGATACCACTTTCAAACTCCTCGTCTATCTCCCAAACTTATGTTTTAGCCAATTATTTCTCAAGAGTATTAAGGAAAGCTCGGATGCCAAGAGAGGATCACTACAAAACGGGTAAAGCCTTGTAACAAGGGTATCAAATGAGAAAGGTTTTAGGCTCAAAATGGTTGACTAGGGATAACATCATTGGTGGGTCATGGAAAATCTCATTTTCCTTTCAGGGTAAAGCGGCGCATAAAAAAGGGTTGGCTCGTCAAAACGGGTCAAGGAGAGCCTGTCACATCTCCTTTTTCCCGAGAGAATAGGGGAGTTTTTTCAATTAAAGTGACATTAATCGAAATGAGATTATTTATTTATTTTTAGAGTCGCCACTTGGGATAATTTTATGGTGTCCCAAGTCAACGATTTGTTTTAAATCCCAAATCGAGGAAATTTGACTCTGCTCTAAAATCTGCGAAACTAGAAGACCGGATAAGAAATTCTGTTAATCGGGGAGAAGATGTTAGGCATTCCCTTATTCCGTAGTTTTAGCACGGTCGCTTTAATCATAACTGGCCTAATTAAATTGTTTAATTACTTATATTTAGAACCTATGTACATTTACCTTTTACCGCTTTTAATTATGGCGTTTTATGAATTTATTTTTGAAACGGAACACATGTATGTAAATCCGCTTTATTTGGCGCGCTAAAAATTATGTAACGCGTATGTGTACATAATTAATAACACCTTATTATTCAAGATTATTTGTCCAAAATCGCGCGAACGTATACCTGGATTTATTTTGGGAATCATAACTATATCACGCGAACGTGTACATAATCACAATCATAGGTTTGAAACGCGCCTAAAGTATTCTATGATGCTCATGAGTTATTTTTCCTAAAACTAGTTTAAGATTATTGTAAGGCTAAATTATGGAAAATTATTGTGGGACAGATGATGTGATTTAATTGACATTTGATCCCTATAGTAATTAAAGAAATGGACTCCTTATGTATTTACAAGAATTTGACCATCTGGTTTATGAAATGGGTTAGCATGAATCCACGTCATATGAGCCCATTAATTACTTTTGGCATCTAATTTCCTACCATATAATTTGACTTGCACTTTAATAACTGGAAGCATACTGTCAATCTTAACAAACAAAACATTAATTTAACAATTACCCAAAGCATGTAATCAGATTCCAACAGAAGCTTAACGTGAACATCCTTAAAAACTTTCAATAAAAAATCTTTTCAACTTTATCTAATAATCCATGTACTCTTATACATAACTTTAAGTTTTGATTTAAAACGAGAAACATGTACTCAGTTTCCATGACTTCAACAATAGTGAGAAAAACCAAATCAGTTAGGAAACAAAGCATAGAATTGATGTTATAGCCATAAAACATTCACAAAATAGAATAGATCATGCAACTAATATAAAAGCAGTAAATAAGAAAGTGGACTTTTTGATGAAATTATCTCCAAATGTAAATGTATAACAACAAAGAAGAGCACCGATACAGATCCGATAATGAATCAAACACAGAACCACAACTGAGACTCCAACGACGGCGACGAAACTTGACGGACGGTTTTAATGGATGTTTTCTTGTGTTTTCAGGTGGTCTTTGTGACCGTTGAAGGCTGGTTTTAGAGTTGGTATTTACGGATCTTTATATGGTATTTTAAGGGACCTTTGTACTGTTATTCATGGAGGAAGAACACTGCTTAATTGTGTTGAAGAAAGAGAAGCCGACCAGATTTTTTAAATCTCTCTTCTGTTCTCCTTCCTCTAAATCCGTTCTTTTCAATATTTTACTCTTCTATGTGTCTAATCGTATGTGTGTTCATGAAGACGAAGAGTGGTGTTAATAGGGGACGTGAGCGGAGGGGGAATATGGTACGGAGATAATGACGGAGTAGGAGAAATGGGGGCTTTGGGAGGAGGGAATCATTGGTGTTAGTTAGGAATTGTATGAAGTTTTAAAAATAAAAATAAACAAAGTGAGAGAGGGAGTCGTTTGTATAAATGACGTGATGGAAAAGGAGTTGTAAGGGGATAAGGGCTGATAGTTTAACACATATTTTTAATTATATATTTTTTACTCTTTTTTATTTATTTATTTATTTATAGAAATGTATGGTAAAATACATAAATAAAAATGTTAACCTACTTCTTTTAGACAAAAAAAAATATAAATAAACTAAATTAAATATTTATACTATAATTTGAATGATACTAAGAAAATACATAAAAACACTAGCTTACTTGTAAAATGTAAATTCAAAAAACCAAATATTTTTTTGGTCGTAGATTTTCTTTTTCTCTATACAATAAGAAATAAAATTTGTACTATAAGTATATGAATATATTTTTATAATTTTAATATTTTTTTAGACAAAACCTATTAAAAGTAAGATAAAAGTTTAAAATATGAACATTAGATTTAAAAGAAATATTTATGCTAAAATAGTATAAAATTTCGGTATGGTCAAAAATTAGTTGTTCACAACATGCCCTTCTTTGCTTGGAAACATGAAGAGTTTTCACGCAAAGAAAATGAACAAGGTGACTGATTTTTGACCTCACTATTATATAAAAAGGAAAAGAAGATAAATGAAAGAGATGACCGAGCCTTGGTTTTAGGCATGTCACATCTCTTTTTCCCCGAAAGGGGGATATATGAGAGTTTTTCTAATTTAAATGACATTAATCGAAATGAGATTACTTAACTAATTCAGAGTCGCTACTTGAGATAATTATATAGTGTCCTAAGTCACCGGTTTATTTTAAATCTCAAATCGAGGAAGTTTGACTCCGTTTAAAATTTGCGAAACCAGAAGACTGAGTAAGGAATTCTGTTAACCCGAGAGAAGTTGTTAGGTACTCCCGGATTCCGTGGTTCTAGAACGGTCGATTAATGATTCATACTTGGCTTATTTGATCTAATTACTCATTTTAGGACCTATATTTATTTATCCTTTACCGCTTTTAATTATTCGATTATTCATGATTATGAAATTATTTTGAAACGAGTAATGCAGATGTGTACCCGCTTAGTTTGGTGTGTCAAAATTTATGTCACGCCTACGTGTACACAATTCACGACATTTGGTTTATTTAAAAGAAAATTCAAAGTCGCGCGAACACGTACCTTGGATTTGTTTGAAAATTGAGATCACGTCACGCGAACATGTACGCAATCACAATAGTAGTTAAAAAAAGTGTCTAAAATCATACTAACATATTCATGAATTATTTTTCTTATTTTGGAGATTAGTGTAAGGCCAAGAATTATGGACTAGACATTATTGTGAAAGAAATGAAGTAAATTAGTTAGGTAAAAGTGGGCTAGTTTATTCAATTATTTCTCGTATGCCTTGAAAAATTCATCTTATTCGGTTCAAATTTATTCAATACCTAAAATCTGACCTCTCAAGTCTAGTGAACACCCGACCCAAGTAAGTTAACAAATAATAGTCTAATTATTGCTTTCGACCCAAATCTTTGCTACGTCACCTAAGGCCCAACAAATTGTTTTAAAGGAAATAGCCCATTCTATTCCCCAAACTAAAGGAAAATTCCCATTTTTATTCTCAAATATCAAAACAATGAAATTTATCCCCGTCACAATTCATTGAAGAAGACAACATCAAACAGATTTAGAAAAGGAAATTATTAAGCCATCGAAGAATCATGCTCGCATTAGCACTTAAGTGGACAAATTCACAATTTCAAGCATTCATTAATCTAGCTTCAGACAAAATAAGCAAATCAAAAGGACAAATAAAGCAATGAAAGGAGAATAACTAGAGAAGCAATATTTTAACAAACCACAAAGGAAAATATCTAATTAAAGAGAAACATCAACAACAATTAAGAAATGGAACTTCATAGCATAAGGTGAAGAAAATGGACCTTCATATTAAATTTCTTCAAATATCAAAGATCGACTAAGTTTGGATAAGGAACAACACCTCGATCAAAACCAATGGAGGGAGCTCAAACTCGACCTCGACGATTCAAACTTGGAGCTGCGATTTTTCTGTGCAAAAGGGGATTGTTTGGTGTTGATTTTCAGCCAAGTTTTGGCTGGTTTGGAAATGGAGTGGCATAGATTTTTGTGGTGGTTGTTGCTGCTACGTTCAGAGGAATTGCTGTATCTGTCTAGGAAATTAGGTCTAGTCTCTAATTTGTGTATTTGTGTGTGTTTATACGGGAGTGAGTATATGGATTAATTGGTGGCCAAGAAAAAAGTGTGTGTATGAGCATGTGAGTTTTTAGAGAGAGCATATGAGTTTGTTTCAAAAGATAAGGAAAAATTTTTCCACATGAAAATGACTCATTGACTCTTGCTTTAGTTAATATTTTTTCTTTTCTTTTAAGAGTATAAAATAAAAATACTAGCTAAATATTTTAAAATCAAGAACATATAGTTTTTTTTGTAATTTATAATTTTCTTAAATAAAACATATAAAGATAAAACAAGAGCTAAAATACGTAGGTTAAACTTAAAAATATTTACATATTAAAAGATGATGAAATATTCAAATTTGATAAAAAATTAGGTGCTCACAGCATGACCCTCTTTGCTTGGAAACATGAAGAGTTTGCAGGCAAAGACAAGGTGATCCATGTGATCAATTTTTGATTAAACCTTTATATAAAAGGGAAAATAAACAAAGGAAAGGGTGCAACCGAGTTATGTTTTTGGACAACCTACATATCCGAGTTATAAGGGAATCAGGTCGCGTGTAGTTCAAAGAGAATGATGGAATGATGAGTTCGAGAGTCGAGTGAGGTCCCATCGAGGTTCAGGTCCGTGGCCCTGTTATTACATCAGAATCTAAAGGAACTAAACAAGCCTATCAACTATGAGTTACAAGATTCCTATCTGTAAGTCTTCTGAAGTTTGATCTTGAGTCTTGAATGGTTCTTCATGTAGACTTTTGATTTGAACCTTGATGCTTGCTAGCTGCAGGTGCTAGTTCATTCTTCTTCACCTTTTTCGGACCAAGACCGGACATGAAAAACTTGTGAATTCAATCATGTCTTGAGCAGATCACATCTTTTCTCCGCTTCTGCACTTTGGATTCAACTCCTTCTTTTTTTCTTTTCTTTTATTCTGGATTGAGACTTCATCCTTTGGTCATCTCGAACCCTGTGCCTCAAGGTATAACCTGCTCAAGCATCAAAGTGTGATGACTCAAAGGGTCATCTTATAAATTAAGACTCCATTCCAGGCCCGTTAGCCTTAAAAAGATTAATTTTCTTACCTCGATTTGCATGCGTAGTCCAGGCATGAAACTGGAAAGCTTTTATGTGAAAAATAGTAATTTTTGGAATTTAAAACTTAGGTTTTGTTAACTTTGTTCAACATTTTTAGTAAAAGGACCCGAATCTGTGTTCCCACGATCCTAGGAGGTCCGCAGTAAAATATGGGACTTGGCGTATGCCCAGAACTGAATTCCGAGGTCTCTAGCCTTAGAAATCAATTTTTGAAAGAAATTATTTTGCTGGATTTTTAATGAAATAAAGAAATAAATTAATGTTTGAAATTGTTGGTATCGATCCTATATCTTGGTTCCGGAGCTCGATACAGGTTTGTTATGATGTTTACATCATATCTGTGAAATTTGGAAAGAATCGGAGTTGATTTGACGTGATTTGGACGTCCAGTTGAGAAATAGTGAAAGCTGAGTGCTCTTGAGAAAAATGATGAGTTTTGAGGTTGAATTCATAGTTTTAAATGTTATTTTCATGATTTGATCGCACGAGCAAGTCCGTATGATGTTTTTAGACTTGCGT
The DNA here is from genome assembly GCA_005239505.1 of Nicotiana paniculata. Taxonomy (NCBI): domain Eukaryota; kingdom Viridiplantae; phylum Streptophyta; class Magnoliopsida; order Solanales; family Solanaceae; genus Nicotiana; species Nicotiana paniculata. Next base: position 96,691 of record MDKI01109851.1, read on the forward strand.
GCATGTTTGGTTTAGAGCCCCGAGGGCTCGGGTGAGTTTCAGATAGAATTAGGATATTTTTAAACTTGTAAAATCTGTTGGTGCACCAGTTCTGGTGTGCCCGTACCTGTGAACCTTGGGCCGCAGGTGCGCGCTTGCAGGTGCGAGAGGAAGGCCGCAGGTGCGACACAGGCCAACTTCCCCTTTTTCCACAGATGCAGACTTCATGCGTGAAAGCGGAACCGCAGAAGCAGACAATTGTCTGCAGGTGCGGCCCCAGTGGCCATTACCCTTTTCTGCAGAAGCGGAAGAACTTCCGCACGTGCGCAAGCGCAGGTGCGAGGGTCGGACAGTGAGTTCATATTAATTAGAAATCCAACCTTTTTCTTCTTATTTTTCACAAAGGTAGAAGATCTAGGGCGATTTTTTGAAGGCTTTTTCTTCCAAAATCATAGGTAAGCGTTCATTAACTCTTTTCTTTCAATCACTCATTGCTTTTCATCACTTTTCAATTCAAAATCAAAAATTTTCATAGTAGAGGATTTGGGTAGAATTAGGGAATTTTAACCTCGAATGAGGCCATATTTCGGAACTAATTGCATATTCGGGTTTGATGATGAATGGGTAAACGAAATTTGGTCCGAACCCCGAGTTTGGACCAAGCGGGCCCGAGGTCAGGTTTTAAGTTTTTTTGAGAAAACTTAGGAAAATCATAAATTTTCAGTAAAGTTACTTCCTTTAGCCTTAATTAATGATATTGAGCTAATTATGATTAGATTCGAGCGGGTTTGAGTGAAATTCGAAAAGAAAAGTGGTAATTGAGCAATGAGTGGCCTACGATATTGAGGTAAGTGCTTGGTTTAACTTTGACTCGAGGGAATAGGAATCCCCAACTTAAATGCTATGTGAATTCGCATGTGTGTGGTGTATAGGTGAGGTGACGAGTATCTATGCACCACCAAATTGTCTGTTAAACATGATCCTTTCCCCATTTCCAATTATTTACTTATGGGCTTAATTGTTTCATGATCATTGAGGTTTATATGTCTATTTGGATTCGTTGATTCATTGTTAAGCATTACTCCAAGTAATTTGGAAGTGTTGGTTGTTCTCTTGGTTTTGTTGTGTTACATAAGGATTGGGTTGGTTGTCCATGTTATGATATGCATATACATTCCGGTTGACTTTGTTACAAGATGAAAATAGATGAAGTTTATGAGTTTTACAACTTCTGTTTACAATTGTTGATATAAAAATGTTGTGAAAGGTTTAGCCTGAATTGTGAAAGTTTTTATAAATAAGCTGATATGATATCGGGTGGGAGCTGGTTGCACGCCGCAACAAGCAGTGATAAGGATGGACAGGTGGGATCGGGTTTACGCCGCAACAAGAGAAATAAGGGTGATATATATAGGGATGAGCAATAAGGGTGGACAGGTGGGAGCGGGTTGCGCGCCCCAACAAGCAACAATAAAGGTGAATATTTATGTTTTTCTGACTTTAGAAAATAAGGATTTGGAAAACTCCGGTTTTATTAAAAAGGTTTTCATACTCTGATTTTTATTGTGATTTAAATTGAAACTTGGAAATTTTGAGGAGTCGATTATACTTGATATATGAAAAGAGTTATCAGAGTTGTTTCTTTTATTTATTGTTGCAAGTTACTAGTTATCGAGTTCATTATTATTATTATTTCTTTCTTGCTTTATTATATATATATTGTTCACATGTCATATTGTTAACGCCCCGCAATAGCCTGGTCACTACTTCATCGAGGTTAGGCTCGACACTTACTCAGTACATGAGGTCAGTTGTACTGATACTACACTATGCACTCTTTTGTGCAGATCCAGGTACCGGGCCAGTGTTAGGAGATCTTAGTAGATGAGCATTTTTTTTCAGAGACACGAGGTAGATCTGCTGGCAACCGCAGATTCCCGAAGTCTTCTCCTCATTAGTTATTTACTGTTTTACTTCATTCAAAACAGACATATGTTTTCTTTCAGCCAAATATTTGTAGTATTCTTTAGTAGTTCGTGAATTGTGACCCCAGACCCTGGGGTAGTTTTCTAGTTATATACATAGTTCGTGGTTCGACTTATTATTGACCTTTATTAGTATTCATTTTTTTTTAAATGTGTTTCACTGTGTTTAAGTAAATACTCAAAGGAAAATAGTCAATTAAATTTCTAACATTGGCTTGCCTAGCAAGTATTGTGTTAGGCGCCATCATGATCCCATGGGTTGAAAATTTGGGTTGTGACAAGTTGGTATCATAGCACTAGGTTGCATAGGTCTCACAATTCACGAACAAGCTTGATAGAGTCTGAGGGATCGGTACAGAGACGTTTGTACTTATCTCATAGAGGCTATGAAGTTAGGAACAAACTCAGTTTTTATTTCTACTCTGTCGTGCGATTCTTGGTATCTCAAATACTGATTGAACTCTTCTACTCTCTCGCAGATGGCGAGAACACGTGCTTCTTCTTCCGCTAACCAACAATCCGGTCTTCCAGCAGCAGCAACTCCTATTAGGGGCAGAGACCGAGGCCACGTCAAAGGCCAAGGCAGGGGCAGGACTCAACCCGTTGCTCATATTGCAGCCCCAGTTGCGGAGCCACATATTGAGATTGATGAGGGGGCTCTAGCTCAGACCGTTCGAGCTGGACCAGCTCAGGTCCCAGAGGGGTTTATTGCTACCCCGGTACTTCAGGATGCTTTGGTCCTATTAGTGTGCCTTATGGAAAGTGTAGCCCAGGATGGCACACTCCCTGTTGCAGCAGCCACATCTCAGGCTGGAGGAGGGGTCCAGACTCCTGTTACCCACACTCCTAATCAGACTACTCCTCAGGTTCAGACCCCAGCAGCCAATCCAGTTGGGGTAATTCAGCCAATTGCTCCAGCGCCGCCCGTTGATGGGGCAACTATGTCCACTGATGCTTTGGGAAGATATGACAGGTTCATTAAGCTTTTCCCTGTTCACTTCAGTGGTGCTACTTCAGAGGATCCTCAGGAATATCTGGACAGACATTACGAGGTTCTTCGTAATATGGGTATTTTGGAGACCAATGGGGTCGACTTTGCTGCGTTTCAGATGACTAGTTCCGCCAATAAATGGTGGAGGGATTATTTGTTGACTTGACTAGTTGGGTCGCTTGCTCTGACTTGGGATCAGTTTTCTCACATCTTTTTGGAGAAATTTTTGCCTATAATTACCAGAGAAGAGAGGCGTCGTCAGTTTGAGCGCCTTCAGCAAGGTGGCATGACAATTACCCAGTGTGAGAATCATTTTGTGGATTTGGCTCGACATGCTATTCTTTTGTTGCCTATTGATAGAGAGAGGGATAAGAGATTTATTGAGGGCCTTGCCCAGCCCATCAAGTTGCAGATGGCTAAGGAGACAGGGACTGAGATTTCATTTCAGGATACGACCAATGTGGCCAGGAGTGTTGTCACGACCCAAATTTTTCCTCCGTTGGGTATCGTGATGGCACCTAGTCTTCGGGACTAGGTAAGCCTAACATTTACCAAATAACAACAACAATAAAGGAAATCTAACAGTCTCCATATAGAAATCTTGACAGAATTTACAATTTCTAAAAAACCGGTAATACAAGTCATAAGCTCTACGAAATTTTTCTACAACATCCTAAATACAACTGTTTAGAAATAGTAAGAACAGTTGAATAAAAATAGGAAGGTGACTCCGAAGCCTGCGAACGCAGCATCAGGTTACCTTGAGTCTCCTCGGCAATGATTCCGCACAGCTACTAACAACAATTACCTGGATTTGCACACAAGAATGCGCAGTAGTGTAGTATGAGCACACCACAACGGTGCCCAGTAAGTATCAAGACTAACCTCGGTGAAGTAGTGACGAGGACTAGTCAAGACACCACTGGTCTAAAAAATTAAACAGACATCAATATAGAAATGACCGAACATAATATCTATCTAAAGATCTTACGATATAATTAACAACATGACAATATAACGCGAAAGGAATTACCGAAAGTTAATCAACGGAACAATGTAATAGTATACAGAAAAATGGACAGAATACAAGCCAAAACCGAAAATCACCACACAATAAAAACACTGGTAACTCAGCACTACGCCAGTTTGTTCATATCAGGTCTTAGCCAATAAACCCAATAAATTGGTGAAAACTTTTAAACAACAGTTTATATTGAAAGCTTT